>JADRCC010572265.1:0-11865 GCA_019843855.1 Hylomyscus alleni | reverse complement strand
ACACACACACACACACACACACAAACACACAGAGACACACAGAGATACAGACATACACAGACACACAGAGATACAGACATACACAGACACACACAGAGACACATACAGACACACAGATACACACACAAACACACACACAGAAACACACACACATACAGATACAAGATACACACACACAGAGAAACACACACACACACATAGAAGCACAGAGACACACAGACACATATACAGATAGAGACACAGAGAGAGACACACACACAGACACAGAGACACACACATAAACACATACACACACACATAAATACACACACACAGAGAAACACACATACTCCTAGATTCCAAATGAAAGCCGGATTATTTCTTTCTTCCATCTTTATTTGCCTTTCTTGTTCTCCCCATCTCCTCCTCTTATAATTCCTCCTTATCCCTATATAGGCATAAACACACATTTCTGTTTAAATCTAAATTCGACATGGAAGAGAAAATGGGCAAATTTTCTTGGAAAATTTGTCTTTCCAAGTCTCAAGTTAGACGTATTCTTGTCTAACATCATGCTTTCCTTTTTAGCCTTTTGTTAAACATCAAAGCTGAGTGTCAGTTAATAGATTTTATTCAGTCTGAAAAACAGGAAGGAGGGGGGATGAGAGAGAGGGAGAAAGGGAGACAGACAGACAGACAGATAGGTAAACACTCTTCAAAGTGACATACTGCTTCTAGCTGGATCCCACCACCCACTCTTTTCCACAGCCTCCAACAGCATCTCAGCCAGGGACAAGCCTTCAGCACGGGAGCCCTTGGGGACATCCCAGGTCCAGGCAAACCAGAGATAGGAGCCCTCCTCCACAGTAGGAGAAGCACAATGGTAGGCTCCAGGTCTTGGCTTTCGAAACTGTAATAAACTCTTGCTATTTAAACTGTTTAATTTATGGCTCCACCTTTTCAAGTGGCAGTCAAAGACCAGCCCTGGGATGGAGCCGAAGGCATAGAAAATTGCTTTAAGGTGGTTCTCTAGTGGACTCTGGGAATGGTTGCTTAGCCTCTTACAAATCCCTATGTCCCCAGTGCTTGTTGAGGAGTAGGTATGTAGTTTCTATTACATTTCTTCAGTTTTTCAGTCTGGCAGTCTGGCCATAAAAGAAAATGGTACAATAATACCATCTATCCAGATAAACTCCCACTGATTTCGGTTTGGGACCCAAAAGCTTACTAAATATTAAAGATAGAAAGAGATTTCATTAAATTAGATTATTAAAAACCAGGAAACACATGAATATGTAAATAAAGAAAAAATTGATTTGATATGGACATCATTTCCACTCCTGAATAATTGTCAGACCCAATAAGATATATTAAAATTTTGTCAAGAAAGACTGAAACAGACTTAAAATCTGACTAGTATTTAAACAAAGACATCAGATTTAGAATTTTAAGCCAATGAATGTATCTAATCTTGCCTGAAGCCACACAGTGCTGACTCACAGGGACTTGGGCTAGAAATCAGAGTGTCTTTCTTGATGGCCTCTGACAGCTAGTCCTCCTTTCTGAAAATGCAGTCCTAAGAACTCAGTCTCATCTAAATGATGAGGATCCTAGGAACAAGCCTTCCAGTCTAGGAGGGACTTTATAATATTTAATAATTAATATCGGGCTCTGCATGCACAGACCGTGATGCTTGTCCAACAGGGGGAGCTGTGAATAAGACACTGTCTGCAGAGACTGAGCCTGCCTGATTATACCTTCAGAGTGGGGGGTGGGGGCACACAGTGTGGGGAGTGGGTGTGGGATTAACTGCATTATCTCCGGCTAGCTTTAGCCCTCAGACGGTCACACTTGACTATCTCCATGTCAGAACTAATGTTGGACTGGCGAGATGGCTCAGCCAGTAAGAGCACTGGCTGCTCTTCCAAAGGTCCTGAGTTCAAATCCCAACAACCACATGGTGGCTCACAACCACCCGTAATGAGATCTGACTACCTCTTCTGAGCTACAGTGTACTTATGTATAATAAATAAATAAATAAATAAGTAAATAAATCTTTAAAAAAAAAATCAAAGTTTTTTTTTTTTTTTTTTAAAAGAACTAACATGTTGTGGCTAAAAGATAAAATCCTTTTGGAATCTATTAACTTAGCAGCCACTAGCATCCATCAACCCCAAAGCTAAGAGTATCATGGGATAGCATTTGGGGGCCATTTTGTTGTACCCACTCTCTGATGTTCCTACTCATGCATTTTAAAATTACCTTGGTTCATGACTTTCTGAGTTTTATAAAACTATAAAAATCCATGAAACTAACTCCACAATGGAGCATGGGGGAGCAATGGGGGATTTGGGGTAATCTAAATCAGATCTGTGTTCTCAGGCCATAATCACTCAAAATGGCTCCATCATAAATTATCCCTTATTCCTGTAAAACAAAACAAAACAAAACAGACAGACAAACCACAGAGGTGCTAAGCTGTGGTTCTCAAGAAATGGCATCTCCAGTGTCATTTTCTCCAGGGCCAGGCATAAAACTTAAGACAGAGCAACAGTAGCACACATCCCTTTGGTTACCTTGGGAACCATAACAGCCTCCTGGGAACACTAGAGGGTGACTTTGTATGCCAATCCAAGGAGGAGCTACAGCAGAGAACTGTCATGAAGAATAGATAAGGGCTGTGGTTTTTGTTATTTTTAAAATTTTACTAGAGATGGCTGTATTGTCAGAAGAAAATAGAACATTTAAATTTATGATTAACAAATCTCTGATCAGATGGCCAAGTCAGTCATCAATGGGAGGAGGCCCTGTGAAGGTTCTATGCCCCAGTGTAGGGGAATGCTAGGGCCAGGAAGCAGGAGAGGGTGGGTTGGTGAGCAGAGGGAGGGGGAGAGAACAGGGTTTTGTTGTTGTTGTTGTTGTGGTTGTTTTTTATTTTTATTTTTGAGGGGAAACTGGGAAAAGATATCATATGACATGTATATAAAGAAAATATCTAATTAAAAAAACAAATCTCTGATCATTAAATTATTTCTAAGATACATGCTGAGAATGTGCTGAGCAGAATTACTGTGTGAAGCCAGTGGATTTCAATGACACTGCCAACTGAACAGGGGAAGGGCTTACGGTCCGCCTGGACCCACCTTGGTTGTTACTTTTGATGCCACCGACTCTTCCTTGAGTACAGGCATTGTGTACGCTCTTGGGTTCTTTAGAATATCCTCCAATTTCAAGTCTATAGCTAAAACGAAATAATAAGAGACTCTGAGTGATTGTTTCTTCCTTCTCAAAGACCGAGTTGCTCTGTACTTTTGCCCCAGCTATACTTACCCTCAGTGTGAAGAGAGAGAGAGAGAGAGAGAGAGAGAGAGAGAGAGAGAGAGAGAGAACAGGCAAGAGGCAGGGAGAATGCTGCTAAAGCTGCTGCAGCAGAAGAAATGAATATTCTACTCAAGATTTTATTAAGCTGATGTTTAGAGTATGTTAAATTCATTAATTTATATTAATGCCATTCTCGTGAAATCATTCAGTAAGTGTGTAACAAGGGGTGGAAAAAGTTTTTTGCTTGTTTTTTAAATTGATTCTTGACGCATTACAACAGGAACTACTGGATATTGGCCTGAAATTCCAGAGGCAGGTAAGTATGTAATACGATCAGTGGTTAAAGCAGCTGGTAGCCAAAACTGACATTTGTCATTTGGAATAGATCAAAGTGGCTTGCAGTTAGAATGGGCAACTGAGGAAAGAAATCATACAAAGCTTTTAAACTTGCCTTTTTTTTTTTTTTTTTTTTTTGGTTTGTTTTAACATACCTTATGTAGCCCAGGCTAGGCTTCTCTGCTTCTCAGCCTCAGGCATTCTGAGGTCACAGTTTTGAGTGTTTCTTTAACATGGGTCTGTGTGATGGCAGTTTCTGAAGGAGTGAGCACTGAGGACAAAGGGAGCCTGGCTTCATGCCCACAGCCCTCCCTTGGAAGCTTGCTAGGCAGAGCACCTGACTGTGGTTTGATAATTTCTGTTAGTAGAAAGCCAGATATTAGCACCATGCAAAGAACCCAAACTGGAGATATTTGGCACTCAGTGCAAAAGTCGGAGATAAATAAAGAAATGAGTAAAGAAATTGAAGAATAAACATAGTCAAAGAAAAGTTACAAAAAAGCCTACAAAATTTAAAAATTGTAAACATTAGCAATGTACGGTATTGTTAAATGCCTGTCTGGCTACTCCCCTCTCCCGCCATTCTCTAACTCACGGATTTATTTTAGGGAAAAAGTTTTAATTATGGTTTTCATGTATTTACTGTTTGCAGAATCTCTGAAAACTTGTGGAAATTAATTGAACAGTCATAAAGACTCCATTTGATGCAGTTTGTGTCTTCAATATTTTCTTTTACTTTTTTTTTTTTTTTAATTTGACCAGTGAAAAGCTATGCCAGCCTTACTATGTGTGCACAAGGAAGTATTCTTGGATGTGAGTTTTCTCTGTTTACTTTTAGCATGCCGTTGCCCTTCAGAAGGGCACGTGCACACTGAGTACGGTTATTCCCAGACACTCGGGCAGCTTTTATTTTAAGAGCTCTTCTGGGATGCAAATGACTTTATCTCGGTGACTCTAAAGCAAGGTCAAATATCTCATTTGTATTATGCAGCAAATGCATAAATTATTGAAACAGAAAAGACACTGGCTCATCACTCATATGTCTTCTTTAGAATAGATATACTTTGAAGAAAAGCTCTTGGGAAGAGACTTTTGTCCAGTACTAAACTGCCAGGAAAATAAAGGAAAGAAACAAAAAGACTTTATATAGTTATATTCATTTAAGAAAATACTAGTAGTGATATATTATTTTGAAATATATGGTTAATATGTTTGGAGTTATTTAAACGTTATATTGAGAAAAATGTATTTTCATTATTGCTGTAGGCAAGCATCTACATAAGACTGTTAAATTGATTGTTGTTTTATTTCAAACAACTTTTGTAATACTTATTTTTATTGTTATAATATTTTATAAATTTTAAGGAATATGACAAAAAAGATATTGTAGTTATTGAAGGGTGGGGTTCTGGGAGGAGTTGGGGTACAAAAGGGAAACAAGAATGTGATTTAATTCTATTTACTTAAAATATGTTTTTAAATGTTAACAAATTCAGATAAATTGAAATCATGTAACCTTTCTCATCATAATGCAATAAAAAAAATTATGCGAGCAAAAAGAAAAGAAAAGAAAAGAAAATTCAGGTGGCCATTAAGCCAAATGTGTGTGATGTGCAGAATAAAGAATAAAACACACATGCAATTTCATTTCAGCAAAATAGGGACATGTTGAATATTTTGAAGAAAGTCTACGTATTTGTGAGTATATTCTTATTATCTAATTAATAATGATTTCTGCTTCACTAGATTCCAGTCTATATTCCCTTCACACTCTGGATCTCATTAGCTCCAGGCCCAGGTGCTACCTATGTATGTATTAGCATTCAAGAGAGTTACCTTTGTCTTCCTAACTGTATCTTTGTGTATCTGTTTCTCTTGTATGAAAGTTAGAGTTTGAACTGGCAACTGAAGTATCAAGGACTTTACAGCACTGGAAAGTAAAATCAAACTCCTTCCTGAAATGCTGTATTATCACAGTACACTCACAGAGAGACCGCAGGGTTCAAATGCCTATGGCACACTTTGTTAACTGTGAAGTGCTGTGTTTGCGGAGGGTGTCATTAGCATCCCCGAGCTTTGCCAATTCAGCTAAATTTTGTAATGTGAGGACATGAAGATATTTGGTTATAATGAAAGAGTTATCTGTATCACATTGGTTCCCAAGGGAAGTGCCATTTTATCTTATGCTGGAATCTCAGAAGCTGCTACTCTCTTACTTCTTATTAGGAGCCACATCTGTATCTCATTATTATCTTCATTATGGCTTAGATAAGTTTTAGATGCCAAAATCAAGTAATTAGCTTTCTAAGTCTCTCTCTCTCTCTCTCTCTCTCTCTCTCTCTCTCTCTCTCTCTGTGTGTGTGTGTGTGTGTGTGTGTGTGTGTTTTATATCAGAATAAAGCAGCAAGTGCCTGAGAGAGAAAATAAAGTAAAAGTCTTCATGGAGCCGACCATTTGAACTGCACTGTAAAATATAATAACTTCTTTTTTAACACATTTTATTTTGAGAATTTCATGTATGAGTGCTGTTTTTTGCATCATTTCTACCCTTCCCTCACCCTTCCAACCCTTTCCACATACACCCTCTCCACATTCTCTCAAAGTTGCGACCTCTTCTTTAACTATCATTGTGTGTGTGTGTGTGTGTGTATGTGTGTGTGTGTGTGTATGTAAATATAAGTACAACCTGCAGAGTTCATTTAGAAGAGCTTAGCAATAGAGAGACCAGAAAATTCAGAGACTTGGCTACCTAGGACAAGAAAGAGGCCAAGAAAGATGCCTAGAAAGAGGGCCAGGTTGCTTTACAAACTGACACTCTGTCTTCTCATGCAGGACTAAGGACTCTCCACTCTGTAGAGAGGAAACAAAGCCAAAGAGAATCCTAGGAAACTCTCATCACCACACACAACCCCAAGCTAGCTAATAGAAAGTTCTCTGCTTGCCGGGCAGTGGTGACACACATGCCTTTAATCCCAGCACTTGGGAGGCAAAGGCAGAAGGATTTCTGAGTTCAAGGCTAGCCTACTCTACAGAATGAGTTCCAGGACAGCCAGGGTTACACAGAGAAACCCTGTCTTGAAAAGTTAAACTAAAAAAAAAAAAAAAAAAAAAGCAAGTTCTCTGCTTATCATAGGCTTGCAGCCCAAGTCTGGGAGCCATCTAGAAGCTGCAGAGTAGTTTTGTTTTAGAGAAAGAATTCACATGAACACTGGTTAAAACCAGGCTGCTACGATTGAGCCCCTACTCTGACAGAGGACCCGCTGACTGAACTCATACTACTCTGGAGGCTCAAACCTAATCAACGAAATGAAGCACATCCATAGTGAACTCTTCAAGCTACCCTAGAAGGACACTGAAGAAGAACCCAGAAGACAGAAAAGGCCTCTGGTGCTCAGATGTTGGGAGAATCATGTGCTGTGAAAAATGGTTGGTTCTAAGGGAAAACGGTCTACAGATTCAATGCAATCCTCATCAAAATTCTAATGCCATTCTTCACAGAAGTTGTTTGGAAGCACAAGACACTATGGATAACCAAAGCAATCCTGAGCCAGAAGCTACTACTGGAGGTATCACCAATCCTGATTTAAAGTTGTCACAGAGCCACGCTGACAAAGCTGGCATGTCACTGGCTTCAAACGGAATAGAAGGCAAATCTGTTCACCCACAGTCATTTAACTATCAACTGGACATGACTGCTCCTAGGTATGCTGCAGGAGGGTGTTCACTGTAGATATGAGGGAGAACATAGCCAGAGGCATCTGGAAGGGTCGAGAGTAGACTTGACGGAGCCAGGCCATGTGAGTACAGAGATTGGGAAGGGGAGAGAGCCAAGAGTCAAGAGAACAGAAGAAAGTCAGCAGACCAAAAGGAAAAAGGGCTGGCATAGCCAAAATGGCTGGGTACATACAGAAGAGCAGCTGGGAAGGAAGGCCCAGGTCAGCCCACAGGCTTGAAACCTTTAGGGTATGGGGCGGGATATGCCCGTCAAGAAGACTCTGAAACAGGTCAGGACTGGGGATGCTGGAGAGCCTATATGTTAGTAGGTAGGTACCTCAATTCCCTAATTCAAAATTAGGTTTGAGACCTAACATAAACCACATACAAATACATTTATGCAATAAATTCTGACATAAACATGTGCATCTCTTTTTGGAATAGTTCACTCAGGAAAAAGTATATAAATTTTAGTGGTCAGCTACTATTGACACCCATACAGGTTATACTTGTGGGAAATTCAGCCTTTGCTACAAAGTTAACAAGACATAAAAGAATAAAAGAATTGGTTGTATCAGAAATGAACTTTTAAGATGAGAAAGAGGATGGATATTTGTGGGATGAGGTAATTAGAGAAATTTCACTTAACAATTTGGTTAGACTTTCAAGAGTTCAGACATGGAAACAATTAAGTCAGTGGAATTTATATAGGAGCGAGGCAGGGTGATCAGGCCTTTGACCAGGAGTGGAAGACCACCCTGGATGTAGCCAAGGGTTCCTTTGGTAATGTCTTTAAGGATGTGAAGAAAACGAAGAGCAAAGAACATTAATACCAGTGGTTGGGCTAGTGTCAGAAGATTTTTAAAATGTGTCAGGAAATAATACATTGAATTCAAATCCTTGAGGGTGACTAAGAAAAATTGGTGGGTAATTATGAATTTATTTAAATACTATAGTTGCTGAGCAAATGATCTGAGTGATGTGGTTTTATCCCTGAAGCAATAGAGTTGTTAATGAGTCTAATGATCTCAGAGTGTCCTGGGCTTCATTCCCCAGAGACTGTCCCGCACAGGAAAAAGGTAGCCTGGTGGGTTATGGGGTGCCGAGAGCAATGCTCTTACTGTCATCTAAGAATTCAGAGTATTTGACAGCTGTGAGTAGTCCTTTGTGACAGCAACAGGAATGGACCAGCCCCACCACTTCAGCAATGACGGAGACCAGAAGCCACAGGGCTGCCCTGCCACCTCTACTGCAGAGGAAGTATACTGAGTTCATTCAAAACCTTAAAATTGTGAAATCAAAGTGATTCAAGGGTTTCCACTTTGGCAAGCTTTGTGCTATGTGTTCTTTATATGTGTAAATTCTTGTTTTCCCTGTAAAGTGTATGTGGAAGGGTCAAACCTGGGGAGAAAACCTAGTTTACTGTGCCGTCCCCTCCATGTGAATGTTAAGTGGAGGGTGCTGTGGTTCACCCTATCATTTCCTTTTTGTCTGCAGCCATTGTGTCCTAATGGGAACAATGCTAGCAGAGGCTTTAGTGACGCAGTGCGGGTCCCCCACCCTTTCGCCATCATCTTCCCATCAGAATGTTTACTGTAAGTCAGACCTCTGAGCTGAACAAAAAGGAGGCATTTGATTCCATTATTTTAGAAAATAAATTATAGGCTCTCCAACTCTTTTCCATGGGTGGATTCTTGATACTCACCACTAACAATATGCCTTAAAATAAGCCCATATTCCAAGATCAAATTTGCAGAATTCGTTTCTGCTTTTAATTAAACCAAGCTCTTTCTCAGTGAATGAGAAATTAACAGTTAAAATGAATGATTAGAATAAGAATGGGCTCTTGCAAGGCTGGTAATCCTAAATTCTTTTGATCTGGCTACCACTAAGCTGCTGCCCTGACTGCAGAGACTCACAGAATCCAGACTTAATGAAATCAATCACACCAGGGAAGGGGCCCCCGCCAGAAGCTTCTTTTTCCACAAGACACTGAGAGGATTTACGGAGGGTTCAGATTAGTTGGTGCCTTGGGAAGACCTGTGTTTCCTTATGCTACTTCCTCTGGGACAAAGACTGAGCCCTGCTACCTGATCTAAGCACCAATTTTACTTAAAACTAATTGGTGTCACTGTTTTATAGTGGAAAAGTGCATGGGAAAGAACATACTGGCACACAGGACTGCTCTTTAAACATCAAACGGCAAACCAGGGAATCATAGAAACACATTCCTACACACTAAAAAAAATGGGTCTGGGGCCTTATAAATATACAGGTATTGGCAATACTGTAGTGTGTGGAGCCACTGGGTGGTAAGAGCAGAATCATTGTTTTCAACAATGTGACTTTAAATGGGCTTCTGGTTGTGAAATTAAAACATTGGCACTGATCTCCTAAGACCCCCAGAAAGTGTAAATAAAATTACATTTGTGATGTGCTGGACAAAGCCTACCTTCAATTTGAGCACAGAAGAGAAAGTGGGGGGTATGGTGGTCAGCGGGGAATGGTCACCTATCATAGAGGTTTGCTTCATCCTCCTCATCAAAGGGGAAACAAAATTATCTTCAAAGCAGAGGACAGAGATTTGAAGAAGAGAATGGAGATAGTTTCCTCTCTTCTGTGGCAGGTAGTTTAAGGAACAAGGAGTTCATTTTGTTTCAAGTATAAGGTATAGTTCATTATGGCAGGGAAGCCATAATAGCAAAAGTGGCTGTGGCTGTGATCCTGGAGCAAGGCACCTCTGGTCACATGAAGGAAGCAGAGAGACAATGCCTGTATTCATCTCCCCTTCTTCTTTGTCTTCAGTCTGGGACTTTAGTTTATGGATTACTGCTTCCAATATTCAGAGTGGGACGACTGTTAGTGGTAGGTGCTCTCTCTTATGGAGCTCTCTGACAGACAACAGGCTCAAGCCTGGACTGCTGGTGTCTCCAGCTACTACCTTGCTGCCTTAGTTGAACCTCTCCTGAGGTACCTGCTCCTTGTCCAGAGGTGCATCTCCCATGGGGTTCCCAATCCCATCCAGCTGACAATGAGGATTAACCATCAGCTGAGGGAAAGGAACAGGGAAGTGAATGAACAATTTTATGGATGTTCTTAGTACCTGCACTTCAATTTGTGAAGTATTTCTGCCAAACATACAAAGGTTTCCTATATATTCTTTTCTAAGACTTTGTCATATTTCACTACTTTTCCTAAGATGGATATTAGTCCATCCACATTGTGTCCACAGTCAGGAAGTAGAGAGATCAGGATGCTTGCACCATTCCTTGGTTGCTTCTACAGTCGAAGGTGCTTGACTCTAGAGTCTTAGATGCTTGCTTCACGTGCTTTCATGCCATGTTTTGGGACATGCAAGCTCACACTGCTTCTCTCCACCCTTTATCATCACCTTCTTCCCTTCATTCTTATTCTCTTTTAGCAGTTACATGACCATACTTTCCCCATTGCTTTATTTTTAACTTTCCCAGACACTCTGCCTTAGATTTGTTTTTGTAAACAAAACAATCAGTGTTCAGTGGATCTACTTAAGGCTTTTTATAGGCAGGGTCCCAACACCAGCATCTCTAACAAGAAACAGAATCTGTTACAAACACTGTTTTTAAAGATATTCAAAGCCATGAGAATAGAAGTTAACATTCTAGGGGAGAGCTCTTTAAATGAGCTCATGGTCTCTAGTTGTTTCATCTCTGAAAATTTCCTGCTGACTCTGAACACTGCCAAGGATCAGACTTGTGCATGCAGTGCTGGGGCACAGGAGGGATGAACCATCAGGGCTTAGATGGTTATGTAGACTGACACTCAATCCTGTACAGCAGTGGTCTCAGTCTTCCTAATGCTGTGACCCTTTAATAAAGTTCATTTTATGGTGACCCCAGCCATAAAGTTATTCTTGTTTCTAGTTCACAACTATAATTTTGCTACTGAGCAGTATCTCAGTTCCTAAGACCATTGGAAAAACGTGTTTTTCAATGATAGCAATCCACAGGTTGAGATACTCTGCTCTAGTTTGATCACATACAGCTAATTTTTACCCTGTTATATTTACCAGTGTCTGTGCTGGTATGGGAGCCTGGGACAGGGCTGGCTAGATATGAAGGCTATCTGAGGTCTTTTATGTCAATCTAAGTAAAGTCCCTCAAAAACCCAAATATTTCCCTTGAGACAGAAATAGGACTTTGAAGATGTGTGGTACTGCTGGCTAAAAAAGTTAGGATCATTCTAAGACTAGAACTGACTGTACATGTATCTTCAAGGTTGAGGACCCACAGGTTTTGTTGTTGTTGTTGTTGTTGTTTTTGTTTTTTTTAATTAAAAACCCTGAGAAGTCCATGGACCCAAAGAGGGAAAAGCCAGCAATGGGATGAACTTCCTAATACTGCAAACATATCAGACTCTACTTACTGATGTCTCAGTAAGTCACGGTGTTTTAATCAATCATCTCTAATGGGAAAAGGCAAACATTCTGTTGGAAATTTCATTGTCAATTGATGTGAAGAGACACCATGATCAAGG
>JADRCC010572262.1:0-13561 GCA_019843855.1 Hylomyscus alleni | reverse complement strand
TTTTTTTTTTTTTTTTTTTTGGATTTTTGAGACAGGGTCTTTCTGTGTAGCCCTGGCTATCCTGGAACTCACTATGTAGACCAGACTGGCCTTGAACTCAGAAATCCACCTGCCTCTGCCTCCCAAGTGCTGGGATTAAAAGTGTGTACCACCACTGCCCGGCAACTCAAAACTCTTAAAGGGGGCTGGAGAGGTGGTTCAGTGGTTAAAAGCACTGGCTGCTTTTCCAGAGGACACAGGTTCAATTCTCAGCACCTACATGGCAGCTCACAGTTGCCTGTAACTCTGGTTTCAGGGGGTCCGGCACCCTCTTCTGCTTCCTGCAGGCACTGCACAGACACGGGCAAAATTTCCATACACATAAAATAAAAATTAAGATTAAAAAGAAATCTCTTCTAAGGTCAGGCATAGTGGCTCATGCCTTTAATCTCAGCACTTGAGAATCAGAGGCAGGTAGATCTTTGTGAGTTCAAGGCCAGCCTGGTCTGCATAGTGAAACCCTATCTCTGTCCACACAAACAACACAAAAGTCTTTTTTTTTTTTTTAAGATTTATTTATTATGCATGTAGCATTCTGCCTTTAGGCCAGAAGAAGGCACCAGATCTCATTATGGATGGTTGTGAGCCACCATGTGGTTGCTGGGAATTGAACTCAGGACCTCTAGAAGAGCAGATCGTGCCTTTAACCTCTGAGTCGTCTCTCCAGCCTCCAACTCGAAAGCCTTCAAAGTCTTCCCTAGCCACTTTCCCCATTACCCTGAGGAGATTGCAGGTATGCATGCATCTCTGTATGTGCAGATATTCACATACCACAACATGCACGTAGAAATTAAAGGACCATGCTGCCCTGCAGCCTTATGGGATCCAAGAATGGAACTCGTGTTGGCATGCTTGTCCTCAAGTTACCCCTACCTGCTAAGCCATGTTGCCAGCCCAATCATAGATTTTTTTAAAAAATTGTTATTATTAATGTGTGTGTATATACAGTACATGCACATGTGTATACAACAGTGCCCATGTACAAGGACAGAGGACATCACTGTGGAATCAAGTTCTCTCCTCCTATCTTTTCTGGGTTCTGGGGATTGAACTCAGGTCCTCAGGTTTGCAAGCAAACTTCATCTTAATGCCCCACCCACACCTCCTGCAAGACATTTTGTCCAGCAGTGTAGCCCTCTGAGGCTTATTCTCCAGATGTAATGTGATCCCAGTGACCTGCAAATTCTCTACCACTGAGCTACACAGCCAGCTCTGCTTCCCCAGCCTCTACCCCCTTTTTAGACAGTCTTATATAACCCAAGCTGGCCTCAAACTTCCTGTGAAGGCAGGGATGACTTTGAGCTTGTGAGCCTTCAGCCTCTACTTCCCAAGAGCTAGAATTCTAGGCATGTGCATCATTAGATCCTGGGCTTTGTGCATCCTGGACTCACTGTGCTGGCTGGACTTCACTTTTGATTATGGGACAGGGTCTCACTAAGTTACCTTAGGCAGCCTAGACTTCACTTCCAAACACAGGCAGACTTTGAACTTAGGATCCTCCTGCTTCCACCTCCCAAGTAGATGGGATAAATAGGCCAGTCTGGCTGAACTACATTGACTGGCTTAAATGTAAGTCAGTAAGTGTTGTTTGTTTTGTTGTTGTTTTATCCTTGTTAAAAGCAGTTTAGCAGCCAGGCAGTGGTGGCACACACCTTTAATCCCAGCACTTGGGAAGTAGAGGCAGGCGGATTTCAGAGTTGGAGGCCAACCTGGTCTACAGAGTGAGTTCCAGGACAGCCAGGGCTACACAGAGAAAAAAAAAAAAAGCAATTTAGCTTAAAATGTCTCTTGTGTGATTTAGAAACAATCAAGTTTGGAAGAGCTTCCAAAGGTGTCAAAAATACCTAACTTTTTGAAGTTAGAATTTTTACAAATAAACAAACAGGCTTCGAAGCCCCATCCAGGGCTTTCTGGTGTTTTCTTCTTCCCCTCATCTCTAACCCGAAGGTGGCACTCCGCTTCAGCTGCTATCTCTGCCATACTGATGGTGGGGGTGAGAGAGTGTGGCTTCTGGTTAGAGTCTGTCGGAGACAGCAGCTGGCTCCTGCCACTCAGCGGGGAGGCCTGTCTTTCAGAGAGAAGGACCGAGACTCCCTCACTGCTCCCTCAACTTTCTTCCTGTCCCTTCTGTGCCCCCCCCAAGGAGATACCCCAAGAGCTTACACTGGATGCCCTGCTGGAGATGGACGAGGCCAAAGCCAAGGAGATGCTGCGGCGCTGGGGGGCCAGCCTTGAGGAGTGCAGCCGGCTACAGCAAGCCCTCACCTGCCTTCGGAAGGTGCCTGGCCTGGGTAAGAACTGACTGCCCTTCCGCAGGGCACTGTTTCTGCCTCTGCTCCCAGGCCCGGTCAGTTCCCTTAGGAGATGGGACTTCTGCCAAAGTCAGCCTTGGGATAGATGGGGAGGGTGTGCTTCAGGGTTTTGAGGGTAGTTTTGGTGTGGCTATTTAGAAAATATACTGGGTCTCGGCCCCTAGGAAGCCTTCTCAGAGTCCCCAGGGCCTTGGAGCCCAGTTGGTCTGGCCAGTCTGACCAAAACTTCAGCCATTGTTAGGAATCCTAGTCCACCTTCAGTTCAGGCCCTGTATGCCACGCCTCTGACACACACAGGAAGGCATCTGTGTTGCTCCAACCCTTCTCATCAGCTTCCTGCATTCCACCTCCCTCCCCGAAACAACTTCCCTCTTGCTCCTGTCCTCACGAGCAGCTTCAGCTCGCTGCTCACAAAGCCTCCCTGGTATCAGTGCGGCCCGAGCCCAGCATAGTTCGAGAAAAACGTACTTCTTACTTGAGAGTGCACATGGGGGCTATCCCGGGCCTTGTATAATTCTGCCATTACCACAGTCTCCCCTGGGATTATTCATAGGCACTTTATGTCTTCCCTTGGAAACGGTTTCCAACGCCTTACTTAATGTTCCCACTACCACCTAGAGAAGGCACTGAAATGAGCCCAAGGAATGGAGGCAGGGCTCGTTTAAAAGATCTGAGCTGCCTGCTTCATCTCCATCCTCCTGAGACTGAAAGGGGAGGGGCCCTGCGTTATATTCTTTTTTTTTTCTCTTCTTTTTTAAGAGAGGGTCTCACTATGTAGTGCTGATTGGCCTGGAACTCCTGTCTAGACCAGGCTGACCTCAAACTCACAGAGACTCACCTGCCTCTGCCTCTGCCTCTGTTGAGTGTGCCACCATGCCCAGCTAATTTATTTTATTCCCCCAAAAGGGTAGAGCCTATGTTCTTAATTCACAGTATCTGAGTGTCTGTGGTACTCCATATGTCTGGGGTCCACCATGCCAGGACATAGCCTAGGGAAAGAGAATTTCCACAGCTTCCTTCCTTTCTTTTTTTTCTTCTTTTCTTTTCTTTTCTTTTCTTTTTAAAGATTTATCTATTTATTTTATGTATGTGAGTACACTGTAGCTGTCTTTAGACACTCCAGAAGAGGGAGTCAGTTCTCATTTCGGATGGTTGTGAGCCACCATGTGGTTGCTGGGAATTGAACTCAGGACCTCTGGAAGAGCAGCCAGTGCTCTTAACTGCTGAGCCATCTCTCCAGCCCCACACAGTTTGCTTTCTCATTCACTCGGCCGTGAAGCTCTTATGTCCCTGTGACAGGTGTGGGCTTCCTGTCATCCCACATGACTTCTTCAGTCAGAGCATCTTGCTTGCACTCCAGCCGGGTCTCAGCCCCCCTCAGCCCCCCTGTGCCTTAGGTCCACATCTGTATAATAAGGCTGCCCCTCTGACAGGGTTCTTGTGATGGAGAAATGAACTAGGGGGTCACTAAAGGTTAGGTGTGCTTTTCACTGTCAGGCCTGTGGATGGTAGCAATTGTTGCCATCATTTTCCTTACAGTCTCGGGTCTGTTCTTCCCATGTAGTCTAGGCTAGCCTTCAGCTCACCCCTGTTCTGTGTCGGCTCCCTGAGTGCTGTGATACACCAAGCCTGGGTGATACCTGGCTTTTGTTTTATGTTTGTGTGCTTTGTTTCACTCCAGCTCTATAAGCAAGGTCTCTTCAGGCACACACCACCACGCCTAGCTGATGTTTGAAGATTTTTGTCTCTTTTCCTTTTTGGTTTTTGAAACAGGGTCTCCTGCAGTTTAGTCTGGCCTTGAACTTGCTATGCAGTCAAGGATGGCCTTGAACTTCAGATTCCCTCCACCTTTACCCCTTGAATACTGGGATCACAGGTTTGTGCCACCTCCCACCCAGCTAATATTCTTAAAGAAGAGCTTCCCCTTGCTCACATACCGCAGCATTTTTTTTTTAAACAGGAGCTGCCACCTCTTCCCTTTCTGAGGCCCCACTTTGGGGTGGGCAACCCGGCATTTCCTCAGTACTGCAGAGAGTGTGACATCATTGCTGATAGCCTGGTGTCTGAGTGGAGAAGGTGAAGCTGGGAGCAGAACCTGCTGCTGAGTAATGGTGTCACCTCCATCAGGGTGTCATATTTTCCCATAGTAGTGGCACCCATGAGTCCCTTGTAATTCTGACCTACTCCTTGGCCCACAGGAGGGGAGCACAAAGAGGACTCTGGTTGGAGTTCGGCAGATGCACGAGAAAGTAGCTCGGGGCCTTCCATGGACATGTTTTCCTCGCTGGGCAGAGCGGGTGCCAGCACTCAGGGACCCCGTTCCATCTCCGTGTCTGCCCTGCCTGCCTCAGACTCTCCAGTCCCTGGCCTCAGTGAGGGCCTCTCCGACACCTGTATCCCCTTGCACACCAGCGGCCGGCTGACCCCCCGGGCCCTGCACAACTTCATCACACCCCCTACCACACCCCAACTACGACGGCATGCCAAGCTGAAGCCACCCAGGACACCCCCACCGCCAAGCCGCAAGGTCTTCCAGCTGCTCCCCAGCTTCCCCACACTCACACGGAGCAAATCCCACGAGTCCCAGCTTGGAAACCGAATTGACGACGTCACCCCAATGAGGTGAGTTGGCCCTGTGTCATCCTCTTAGGCACATACAGAGGACTGATAAAGTCAACCCACATAGAAATATGAAGAAAAAAAATAGGTGTCCATCCCTCTGATGCAATTGGATTGAATCCTAGCAGATCTCTTACTGTACATGCATACACACACACACACACACACACACACACACAGTTAGTCAGGATAGGCTGGTGTAGGCCACAGTAACAAACAGGTCCTGTATCTCCAGTGCTTCAAATGCCAAAGACTTGATTCTCAGAGGCTAGCAGAGCAGCCCCTGTCTGGAACATTACTTATTTGGTCACTGGCAGATCAAACAGTAAATTCTAGATGTTGTGCATGGGCAATTAAATAGAGTTAGTTCTCTGTGTTCATGAGTTGCTCCAGAGAATCCAACCACTGAAGGATTGAAAATACTGGGAAAGAGTCAGGGGGGTGCAGTTTCATGATAGAACACTTAACCATCTCTAACACACAAAAAGAAAACATTCGCAGAAAAAAACATTACCTGTGGGTATACTGAGCATGCACTTTTTCTCTTTTCTCTATTTCTTAACCAACAATATAACAACTATTTAAATAGCATTTGCACATGGTGCAGAGGCCATAAAAGTGTGCCTTCCTCTCTACCCCCATTACCAATAGCCATACTAATCGAAGCCACCTGAATTACAAACCTCTTCCTGGCCCGCTGCTGTATAACTGTCAGCACGTCCCTTCTGGTGGACATGTAGACCATGGTGTATAACTGTCAGCACGTCCCTTCTGGTGGACATGTAGACCATGATGGGTCTTGCGGTTTCCTCTGGGTTCTTTGTCTTATTTCCCTGAGGCTTCAGGTGCCTGGCTCTTTGACACAGTATTCCTTCTTTGAGTGTTCTGAGGACCTTAGTGTCCCTCTTGGTTTTCTGCATGCATGCATGAAGCCTGTGTTGGGTCTATTACGTGTCAGACCCCGATGGCTGAGATGATTTTGCATTATGGAGCAGAAACCCAGAAGCTGTCTGTGCTGCCCCCTCTCTATCCAACTGGGCTACCCAGCCTGGGTGCCCCCAGATGTATCTGTAGAATACAGGACCATTGCCTCAAGGCCTCGGGTCCACCAAAGAGGGCCTCACAGTGGCCTGCAGCCAATGCCTTTATTTCTCATTCTCTCCTAAGAAGAGCAGTAGGCATTATTTTGGTCCCGTGTTTGGACCAAAATAAAGAATCCCAAGGTCTGGCCTGAGGGAACAGAGCCTCAGGCCAGACCTTGGGATTCTGAGCTCATTCCCCTCAAACCCAGCCACCCGAGTCAGCCCTGACAGGGACTCCCTGGCAAGTACCAAGGACAGCAGAAAGTCCTCCTTCCCCCTAGCTCCTGCCTCCTTGGGCAAGGGGAGCTCCGGGAGAGAAGGTAGGTTTGCCCAGAGTATGTCCTTACGTGACCCTTCCTGAAATCTACCTTCCAGCTCTGCATGGCTGAGTCTTTCCTCTCCTACCCAGTTCCCTGCCTCTCTAACAGACCAATCCATCCCCTTCTTCCTGGACCTTGGGCACTCATCCCCATGGGCCACATGACCTAGGAAGACCCTGTTTTCTCGGTGGTAAAAAGCAGGGTGAATCTGCTATGTTGAGTGACTAGCAAGGCTTACCCAGGGCTAGGTCTCTGTCCCTTGTCCCAGCCCTTGGCCTGCTCCATAACCAGATAGCTTTCCAACACAGGCTGAGCCAATGTGGTGACATCTCCCCTTGCTCTCCTTTTTGTCTCTCCAGGTTTGGTAAGAACAATTCATTTTCATCCCTTCTGCCACCAGGAGTCATGGTCAAGTCGATGTGGATTTCTCTGACCGCACCTTAGCCCTGTTGGCTGTTCCATAGTCCAGAAGCAGAAGTGTTGGCAGCCACTTGATGAAATAGCTCTGAGACAGCTGGCCTTAAAATGACAGACTGGCCCTAGCCCAGTCCTTGGGAAGTAGAGACTTTGAAAGTGCCCCCGTGAGCCCCGTATCAAGCCTGTCTCCACCTTGCCATTGATGTAGTGACCCCTGTGCCTGCTCCTGCCTGCTGAGCTGCCTCAGAGAGCCGTGCTCTGGGTGGGGGATGTCATCCAGCTGGAGCTCTGCTGATGGCCCAGGTCTCCCCTCTCTAGGAGACAGGAATTCCTAGCTCCAACCCTGAGAGTACAAGTCCCTGAAGAGAAGGAGGAGGCCCAGGCAACCCTGGGCCTCCTGTTTTCCTCCCTTCCATCTCTAATTGGGATCAGGATCTCACACACACTCACAAACTGTGGAGTCCTGTGACTCTCAGCAGAGGGATGAGCTGGGCCTTCTGTGTCTGTTTTGGGAAGTCTGAGTGCTCCAGGAATGGCTAAGGTTTTCTCAGTGAAATGGCACTAGCTAGATGGTAACAGTGTCTGGGGTGAGGCCTGGGGAGAGAGGACAGGCAGGGCCTGACAGGCAGTGACAGTTCTGGAAGGAGCTCCTGTACCACCCCAGGAAGGCACGGAAGAAGGAGAAGGTATCTGTACTTCTCTCTAGGGCCATCCCCAAAGCCTGCATCTCTGACCCTAGGATATCGCTGACCACCAAAGCCTGCATCTCTGGCCATCACTACTCATTCTCTGGTGGCTGTGGAGCTCCCAGGATCAGGCTCCCATCCAGATCCAGAATCGTGCAGCCTGGCACAAAAGGCTGCATACTTGTGGCCAACATGACAAATTGGAGGCCAGGCCCTGAGCCTCATGGCTGGCCTCTCCCTTGGCTACTGTGTCCGTAGCTGCCAGCTCACACCTCTCAGAGTACTGTCTTTTGACAGCCTTGGCCGCAGACTGGAGTGGGGTTGGCTCTAAGAGGAAGTTGAGGGGCAAACAGCCTCATGGAGGATGTGCCAGAGAGCTGCTGGTGACAGAGCTGGTTCCCAATCGTCCAGAGGGCGGCAGAGGCTCTTTTGTCACCATCACAGTTCCTTCCTTGGTATGGGGCGGGGCCCCCTTGTGCTGTTGAGTCTGTGGTACCCGGCCTTAGACAAGTCAGCATGCTGTGAGCACCAGCTGCTTGAAAGAACATTAGGAGAGAGTGGCAGTAGGTGCCCTTGTGGCGTGGGTGCTGACTCAAGGGACATTTGTCACCTGAGCACTGTGATCCTGATTTTTTAGAGGAGCCGTTGATACATTGGATAGACATCCACACCCTCTTTACCAAACAAAAAGCCTACAGTAGTCTACCAATCAGTCCTGGGGAGTTCTGGGTCCCTGAATCTTCGTTGAGAGCAGAAGAATGGGGCACGGGTCCGTCATTTAGGCTGTAGGTAATGGACAGTGCCCAGTCGCTGTTTCACCGCAAAGCTGACTTTGCCATAAACACTGGTATGTCTGCTCTTAGAGGAAGCCATCTTAGGAGAGGGAGCTCACAGGGAGCCTGCATAAGGTAAACAGGGGGGACCCTCCAAGCCTGTGGTCCTCCTCAGCAGAGAAAGGGGAGCAGGGGTATCCCTGCAGGCTCAAGGGATGGCCCGGAAGAGAGCCACACCGTCTCCTTGCTCTCCCATGATCAGCGAGGACTATCCCCAGGGTGCTGCTGACTGGAAGGGCACAGGTGGAGTTTCATGGCTGATCCTCCTGTGCCCTCCGCTGAGGTCAGGTTTCCACTAGTTTAACCAGAATTAGCCAGAATTGAGTCCTAAAGGTGAATGCCCAATGAAGAGGAGCAAGAGGCTGGCATGCACATGAAATTCTCTCGGCTTTGCATCCTGCTGCCTCCCACTGAGGCAGACCCACCATGTATAGGCAAGTGTGCCACTAGACGAGCTGGACAGTAGCACACTGCCAGAGGACAACCCAGCATGAGGGTGTCTACCCATTCTCCTGCTCTAGCTGGGTCTGGCCCGTCTCTGTGTGATGGATATTGATTCAGTGAAGCATTTCTGTGCTGTGGAACACAGCATCGAGCCCCACCTAGCCTATGATCTCTGAGCTAGAAGCTCACAAGCAGGAGTCAGCTCTGTAGAGCCTCCCTAGTTCACCCAACTTGGCTTCTTTCCCCCACAGAACTCCCTCATGGATCCCCACAGCTGGTACGGAGGGACATCGGGCTCTCTGTGACACACAGGTAGGTTCAGTAGTGGGCAAGTACAGAGTTGACCTGGGCTTCATGGGGCACTTTTGGGTCTGTCTTGGTTTCTCTTTGCCTCTGGCCTATCTGCTTGTCTTATAACAAAGCTTGAGCCCTTGAATTATTTAACCAGACACCTTTTGGGCTTTCTGGTCCCCACTTGGATCTTGTTCTCATCCTGCTATGGAAAAAATGCTCTCCCTCTTCAAGAGACATAGGACCACAGTCCTGGGAAGAAGCCACAGCTTTTCCACATTCGCCTCATGCCATGCAGGTCCTAAGCCCATTATGGTCCTCCATGGAGCGTGTTGGAAATCCATGTTCCTAAATGCCACCCATAGTCTTCTATGCCTAGCCATCTGGATTTATTTTATTTTATTTTATTTTATTTTATTTTATTTTTGAGACAGGATTTCACTGTGTAGCCCTTGCTGGCCTGGACTTACTATGTAGACAGACTGGCCTCAGACTCACAGAGATCCTCCTGCCTCTGCCTCACAACTGTTGGGATTAAAGGCATGCGCCATCACATCCAGCAACAATCTGGATATTAACATTCCCAGAAGTTAATGTTTGTACATATAAAAGAGGACCCCTGGAGACCTGTGGTGAGGACCATCCAGAGGTCTGGCCTCAGTGCTCAAAAGACGAGTGTGCTAGCCACACGGTTCTGGATAGCTTCCAGGACAGTGCCGTAGGTTACCCATGCTCTGGTTGTCGCTGATAAAGTCTGTTGTAATCACAGCAGGGAACACTGTTGGGGATCGAGGGCATTGCAACTTACCAGGGCCTGTGGTTTCCATGGAAACTGTGGGCTATTTTTCCAGCTGTGCTGCTGCTGGCCTCAAGTTCTCACCCAAGGGGAGTACCAGCTCCCAAGGGTTGAACAGTGCATCTGAGGTCACCGTCACAGGGGCAGAGCCTCAGCCCTTATGCATAGCCTTCTACTTAGAGCCTTGTCCTTGCCAGGCTCCCTTGGCTGCTGCCTCAGGGAAGAGGATCTGGGGCACACACAGCTAGGATAGACCACCGCCCACCTCTCTGAGTTCCAAATTCCTGGACCCAACTAACTCCTGGAGGTGGTTGTAATCCTCAAGTGAGATTTGTGGGCGTAGCACATTACTGCTGTACAAAGGCTGTCTCTAGTCATTCTGCTGTGTACAGTGTTCCCCTGAAAACGAAAGGGTTGCCTGCACTTCCCTGGGCTGGCTTTGTGCTTTTTGTGCTAGAGGACACCGCTCCCCTTCATTTCTCCTTCCAGTCTATCTTCTGTTTTGTTTTTGTTTTGGTAAATATTTAGACTGCAAATACATATGCTCAGAATCCAAGAGGTTTCAAAGGGAAGAGGGAAAACCCCTTACTCTCTTGCCCTGGCTTCTTTAGTGTGCCTGCACACGGGTCATGTATCCATTTAGGGATGATTTAAACAGGCCAGTGTGGATGTAGGTTCTGCTTCGGCAAAACTGCACATATTACAGCTTCATGCTTTGCTCCCCCCCCCTTTAAATCCATGTGATTTACAGAGAGCAAAACACACATAGGAGTCTGTAGCTATCCCCCATGTACATGCAGATGAAGATCAAGAACATTCCAGCACCCTGATAGTCATCTTTGGCTTTTCCCAGTTGGTCTTGCTGCCTGCCACCTGCCATTACTGTCTGAGCCTGCTGTCACAGATCAGCTTTTCCCACGCCTGACCATCAGCGATGGCATCCTGTCCTGTTGGACTTAATTTTGCCATCATGTAGTGAGATGTGGAGGTGGCTGCTCGTATGTGTGGAACTAGCTCGTGTGGAACTAGCTCCTGTCTTCTAGCTGCACGTGCTCCTCTGTGGAAGGACAGCACTGCGGTCACCTGCTGGTGGGCGTGGCTTTCCAGCATTAATGCGGTACAAGGCTGCAGCAGCACTGTGTCCGTATGTCACGTGACACCTCACCCCGAGGAATAACATGTTGAATAAATATCAAGGAATAGAATTGCTGGATCCGAGGGCATGCCCACCAGTGTAGATTGCCGGTGCCACCCTGGGTGCCATTGACCACACAAACTTTTTTTTTTAATAATTTATTTATTGTTATATGTCAGTACACTGTAGCTGTCTTCAGACATACCAGAAGAGGGCAACAGATCCCATTACAGATGGTTGTGAGCCACCATGTGGTTGCTGGGATTTGAACTCAGGACCTGCGGAAGAGCAGTCGTCGATCTTAACCGCTGAGCCATCTCTCCAGCCCCTGACCACACAAACTTAAAATATTGACAGCAGCTGGGAAATCCAGATGCCTGGGGGAGGAAGCTGTGACCCCCAAGTTGCAGAACTCCTGGGGTTCTGGGATCAGGCCAAGACTCCCTTTACAGGGGACCCATCTAATCCCCATGCACGTTTCTACCCCTGTAGGTTCTCCACAAAGTCATGGTTGTCACAGGTGTGCAACGTGTGCCAGAAGAGCATGATGTTCGGCGTGAAGTGCAAACACTGCAGGTGATGGGCAAAGGGGAAAGAGCAGGTCTTGTCCTTTATAACAGCCCTGTTGCTTCATTCGTGGCCTCCCGTCACATCAGAGTGGAAGGACTTCCTCTAACCAGCTGGTCACAATGCCACTGGGCATACCAGGTGCTCGCAACTCCTTAGGAGGTGAAATGAGGCACTCTTGGACAAAAGGAATATTTGAAATGTGTTTTGAAGGAGGAAAAGGAGTCCCATTAGAACCTATTCTGGGTAGATTGAGGTAAAAATTCAAAGGCAGGGCAGGAAATGAGGACTCCTGGGATCCAAAGGAGTTCTGAAGAGATGGGCTGCCTGGCGGGCAGCGGCAGGAGCAGAGTTGCCTTGTAGAGCAGAGTGAGGGGAGATGGAGGTTTCATACCAGCCCAGTTTTGCTGTGTCATAGCATATGGTTCCCAGTGGGAAGGGACACAAAAAGGAACAGTGAGGGCTGACAGTCCATCATCTGCTATCTGGCTGTCCACATGCCTTACAGAGTGTGTGTGTGGGGGGTGGGGGGGAAGTCCTGGAGTCTCAGTTTCCAGCCGGCCCTGGCCCTGATGTTGCTGTGTGACGTGGGGTAAGGCACTTGCCCTTTGGGGGCTGTGTATCTACCATGTAGACATCTGGGAAGCTGACCCCCTCATTATCTGAGGACTGAGGCAATAGTCTCTTGCAGGTCAACCTGACTGATTATGTGCCCTGATAACTGTCCCTAGCCTCTGAGGAGCTCCTGGTCATCTGGTTATAAAGGAGATCGATCCTCAGCCCACATCCTGATGTGGCCAGCACACACTGGCCCCTGGGCCCCACACTGCCGAGTCCTACGCTTGCAGTGGTAGAGCAGCCTTGAAACCCATTTCATTAGCAGGAACACTGAGACCTTGTGGGTTGGCTGGTTAGACCCAAAGGAGAGCCTAGCCTTTTCTGTTCCTGACTGGGGACTGCCCATCAGACTGCGTGGCCAGTGCCTGAATGAGGACACCTTTGGGGGCCCCACGGTCCTTGATCTATAGAACGATTCTTTAAGATCAGATGTGCCTCCAGCCTGCTCATGTGGAGGAAGTCCCCCCTTTAAAAGCAAAGGAGAGAGGGCTGGAGGGATGGCTCAGCAGTAGGAGCACCGGCTGTTCGTCCAGAGGTCCTGGGTTTAATTCCCAGCATCCACGTGGCGGCTCACAGCCATCCGTAACTACAGTTCCTCCAGGGGATCTGACATCCTCACACAGACATACATGCAGACAAAAGCATCAATGCATATGAAATAAAAATCATTTTTACAAAAGCAGGGGAGGTATTTGTGGGGACAGAGGTGCGGGCTACAGCATGTAGGGTGCCCCACACCTCGGTGCTCGTACTTGTCGAGAGCTTTGGGGAAGCTGAGGCCATGGCAGGGTTGTCTGGGCAATGCTGGGATGCTCGTTGGAGTACTGACTCTGCCTCCTTTGCAGGTTAAAATGCCATAACAGATGCACAAAGGAAGCTCCCGCCTGCAGAATATCCTTTCTCCCAAGTGAGTGCTCCCCTTCTCCCACACCCAGGAGCCAGGGTGCGTCTTACAGCATCTGTTCCTAACGGATTCCCTCCTTTCCCAAACAGTAGCCAGGCTTCGGAGGACAGAGTCCGTCCCCTCAGATATCAACAACCCAGTGGACAGAGCAGCAGAGCCCCATTTCGGGACCCTTCCCAAGGCCCTGACAAAGAAGGTAAGCCGGCTGTGCCCCATGAGAGCACTGCCAACCACAGCCTTGAAATCCCTTCCTCAAAGCACCCCCTCATCAGGCTCAGTGGGGACGTGGGACTCCATGCTGCAATCCAAGATCTGTGCCACAGGCACGGTTGAGACACGCCAAAAGTCCTGGCTTAGCTACCTAACAGATATGGTTCTGCCGTATTGGGGTTCTATGCCATAAGTCCATTCTGCCACACATCTGTGATCCAGTATATCCCGAGCACCTACTTTGTACCAACAACCTAGAAATTCTGAGGAGCACATACATGCTCCATG
>JADRCC010572260.1:0-16405 GCA_019843855.1 Hylomyscus alleni | reverse complement strand
CAAGGCCAGCCTGGCCTACGTATGTGAGTTCAAGGCCATCCAGGGTGACATAGCAAGATTTTGCTTCTAATGCAACATAAAACAAAACAAACCCAGCACATTTTAAGTCGTATCATGTTTGAAGAAGTTCAAACATATTCACTTCCTCATTCTCAAAAATCTCTTCAGGAGCCAGTGAGATGGCCCAGCAGGTTAAGGCACCAAGCTGATGACCTGAATTCGATTCCCAGTATCTACATGGTAGAAGAGGAAACTGGACTGCTGTATGCTGTTTTCTGACTGCCACCGGCACTCACGGTAAATAAGTAAGTGGGGAAATAAGTAAATAAATGAAATTTAAAATAAAGATCTTCTCTTCAATACACCTTTACTGTTACTGATTTAAACATTGCTGTCCATCATCAGAAGACCAGTTACTTATGCCCCTAAGAAATAAAATTCACCATTTTGATAATTTGTTGACTCAAGGTCATAGAGAAGCCACCCTCCTACACAGATTGAAGTTTTCTGGGGTCACTCAAGAGATTCCTCAAGACGAAGAATAAAACCACATGCTATTTAACAATGGCTTGACTGATTCCTTTTGGGGTGGGGGGAGTAGGGTTGAGATATTGTCTCTTGAGACAGAACTCACTGTGTATAATTCCAGCTGGCCTCAAGCTTATGCCTCTCAGCCTCAGCCCCCCAAGTGCAGGCACTATAGATGTAACCCATCATATTAAACATGCCTTACCACGGCTTAACGCCTAGAGCTTCATTCAAGCCCACAGCAGAGGCTGTACACATCACGACAGGCCTGCTTGATAAAGATGCTAAGAATATGTAATCCCAGCTTAGCAGATATTCTGATAGTCTGCTCAGGTCTAGCCTCATATCACAGAAAGTCAGATAACACGATCCGGTCAGTTAGAAACACCCCAATAATGGGGCTAACTGCTGTCTCGGGGCTGGCAGACTGATGGTTGAGTGGGGTCACAAGGCTCATAATGCCAAGTCATTTGTTCTTGAGAACCACTCTCAGCATGCGTTACTACCCACTCTGGGGGGAGAAGTACAGGGAGCTTCGTTAAGGGGAACCCGTCCAGATCCGGGTGCGGTACTTCACATTTGCAGTTTTGAGCATGGGATGTTCTGGAAAACAGAGCACGTGTCCATTTTAAAGCTCTTACCTCTGACTGACCCCAACCAAGGCTTCTAATGAAAAAGCTAAAGACCACTTTGAGGCTGACCTGCCGGAGTCCAGAACTCCCTCTTTTAGAAGCCAGAGCCGGAAGTTCTCCTGACGTGAGCCGTGATCCCTGTCTGCATCAGCTGTGACCTTCCTCGGGTTCTCTGACCTCTAAGGGCCCTGTTTCCTCATCTTGGAAACAAAAGCCATCTCAGGTGATTATTTCAGGTCCCTCTTGCTCTGCAACTCTGTGAATTGATTCATGGGCCAGAGGGATTCCTTCTGTGTGTCTTGGAAGACATCCAACTCAGGATTACTAATTCTGAAAGGCAGCCGTTCCTTTGTTCGCTGGCCTTGGGGAACCCAGACTTTTTTTTTTTTTTTATGATGTTATGGGAGGGGGTGACAGGGAGTGCCTAGCAGGGGTGTCCTCTGCCTCAGGGCTGCGTCATTGGCTCCAATTCAGCCTCTTTGGCGGAGGTCATCCCACCCTTGTTATGTGGTCAGACCTGCCACCTCCAGGGAAGTACGTGCAAGACAATAGCTCCCTTTGACTGAAAAGGCCTTTCGCTTGTGGTAGGCAGGCCCCTAAGCTCTGTAATAGAGTTCTGCTGGCAATTGCTATAAACCGGTGCTCATTTTCATTAACTCAACCCATGCAGGTTTAAATGGAAGGTTGCGTTAGCTGTTTTTTTTTTACTGTAACAAATACTTGAAGTCCTCAGTGTATGAAGGGAGAAGATTTTCTTTGGCTTATGGCTTCAGAGATCTAGCACACCCATGCCTCCAGACTCCTGTGGGAGAGTCACATACCAATGGCAGAGGGTTGGAGTGAAGTGAAAATGAGCACTTCGTGGTCAGGGAGTGAGAGAAAGGAAAAAAGATTCCCACAGTCTCCTGGGGCAGGCCCCCAAAGGCCTCCCGCTAGCCCCACCTCTTCATGGGCTCAGTCGTTCCCAATTGCACCACGGACTGGGACCAAGCCTTGAGGATACAGGTCTTTGTGGGGGCATTCCAGATCTAAACTGTAGCAAGGATACTACTGACCTTATGGTGTGCCTGAAAATAAACTAGTTCAGCTGGTCATGGTGCATGTGTGCCTATAACCCCAAGACCAAGGAGCAGGTAAGATTAAGAGTTTAAGACTAGCCTAGGCTGCACAGTGAGTTTGAGGCTAACTTAAGTTACTTTAAAAAAAAACAAAGAACGGTGGTGCAGGCCTTTAATCCCAGCACTTGGGAGGCAGAGGCAGGCAGATTTCTGAGTTCAAGGCCAGCCTGGTCTACAGAGTGAATTCCAGGACAGCCAAGGCTACACAAAGAAACCCTGTCTCGAAAAAAAAAAGAAAGAAAGAAAGAAAAAAGAAGGGAACTAGTTCATATAGAGCATTGAAAGGTATCTGATACAAAATAATTTCTGATAAATGCCGGTTCTCAAGTACTATATTGGTTGCTTTTTCATTATATCTATCTATATATCTATATCTCTACGTAAATCTCTATCTCTATGACAGAAGAACTGAAGGCAAGATCTATTTTAGCTCACAGTTTGGGGTACAGCTAATCATGGTGGAGAAATCAAGGCAGTACGGTCTAGAGGTGGCTTGTTACATTGTATCCACAATCAGCAAGAGGGGGATGGATGCTGCCTCTCCGCCCACTTTCTCTCTTACATTCTGTCTTGGTCCCCTTGTCGGTGAGGTAGTGTGGCCTATATCCAGGGCGAGTCGTTTTTTCCCCTTCCTTTCTAGAAACACCCTCAAAGACATACCTAGAGATGTGTTTCCATGGTGATTCTAACCCCCCCTACCCCCATCAAGTTGGTAGAGTTAACCATCACAAGCATTAGTGAACACCAACTGTTCCCATCTACCTGCCATCTCTCCCTCCCTTCTCCAGACAGGCTCCATCTTTCCTTGACCTTAAGGAATAGGGTCACAGCCTTGAGATGCATAGTCAGTTCTTGGAAAATGAGCTGTAACCTATTTCATTCATTTTGAAATTGCATTTAGTTATCCATTGCTCAGATTTGGGCTGGTATAAAATTCCACAACCCTGTTTTTTACCAGACAGCTATTACACTGGAGCCAATTCCTATCACATACATTATGATGATGATTCTACTCTTTCCTTTTAAAATAACAATTCTCTGTAGAAATTAATGTAAAATTCTCTGAAATGTTTACAGCGTGCTCTCGCCATCTTTGATTAGTCCGATCGCTCCCTTTGATTTACTCTCCTACAAGGTAAGATTTTATAACGAGCAGGAGTGATATTGATCTGTGTGTTCTCTGAAGACTCCCAGGCCCTATGTTCTCTGAGTAGTTTCTAATTATAGACTTGTACTTCTGCTAACAGGAACTGTCATTCAGTGGCTGAGTGTTTGCCTAGCATGAACAAGACTGTAGATGCCATCGAGAAAGAGAGGGGGGTGGGGCTTCTATGGTTATCATTTTATTTTTCCATACAAGTGTCACTGTGTAGCCCTGGCTGTCCTGGAACTCACTCTGTAGACCAGGCTGGTCTCAAACTCAGAGATCCACCTGCCTCTGCCTCCCAAGTGCTGGGATGAAAGGTGTACACCACCACTACCTGGCTTCCTTATCATTTTTAAAGTCACATTTGTCTTGATTACAGACCACGCTCTGTTGTCTGCTTAATTATTTCCATAGTGACGAAAATAGTCTTAGAGATGCTTAGAACTGTTTCCTTTATTTCTTATGAAGCATTGATACTGATGAAAGGACATACAGACTCACATTCTTTGAATCATCACAATACGATGGCTGAGTGCAGGGCCACATGCCTATAATGCCAGCAGTCAGGAGTGAGAGGCAGGATGTCCAGGAGTTCAAGGCCAGCCTTGGTTATATGAGCAAAGCAAACAAAACAAATGTTAAGTGGACTCCGGCCGCCCTCTCTCTTGAGAACGAGCACTATGCCATGTTCTCGGAGTTCCCGGCTCAATCCACCTCGCCTTCCCAGGGATCCACCATCCTAACTTCCTCACGCAGATTCTGCATGCCCTTTCCCTCGAACAATATATTTAGGTTTTAGGAAGTGGGATATGTTTGTTTAGTTTCTTTTTTTGAGACAAGGTCTCACTGCACAGCCCAGGCTGGTCACAAACCTGGGATCTTCACCAGGTACGGAGACTACAGGGCTGCACCACCATGCCTCATGTCATACCCGGTTTGCTTTGTTGGTCTAACACAAGAACACACAACCTCGTTTCTGATGACACCGAGGAGCTGAGCGCTCATGAGCACGGTGATCAAGGACTCAGTTGGATGAATTTCCTGAGCCATGCTTTCGTGTGTGTGTGTGTGTGTGTGTGTGTGTGTGTGTGTGTGTGTATGCGCGAGCATGCCTTCCCTCAGCACTTCAAGTGATTCTTTTCTTTCTTTTTTCTTTCAACAGAGGTGACACCGTCTGTCAAGCACATTCTTGTGTTGTCTCCCATTTGCGTTGTAAAAATGGAATTGGTACAGTTGTAGGGTGTGGACATAATCAGCTTGATGAGCTGATGCCAAGTATTTTCCTTTTGTTTTGCTTGAGTAGGATTACAGAAGACTGTGAGCCACCCGAAGTGCATGCAGGGAACTGAACCGCGGTCCTCTTCACTGAGCCATCTCTCCAGACCCTAAAGAATCTCATCGTGAGCCTCAGGAGTGTGGGAAGCCGACTTAACGCTTCCCGTTACTGCTGAATAGCGCTGACTTACCGCTTTGAGCTCTCCCCACTGCGCATGCGCAAGATGGCGCTGACCCCCCACTGCGCATGCGCAAGATGGCGCTGACTTTCCACTGCGCATGCGCAAGATGGCGCTGACTTTCCACTGCGCATGCGCTTGCCCATAACCAATCAGTGCACCTATGTAAATGAGGTGCCTTTTGCAAACCAATCACACGCTGCCTAGAGCCCTATATAAGCAGACGTCTTTCGGGGCTCTGGGTCTTCGCGTGCCATCGAAAAGAGCTGTACACAATAAAGCTACGCTGGAAGAATTCCTCGAGTGGTGCGTCGTCATTGCCCGCCGCACAGGAGGTCAGAGGACAACTTATAGGAAGTCTGCTCTGTCTTTCCGTCATGTGGCTCTCAAAGACCAAACTCAGGTTATCAGATGAGCCACCTCTATATCCCTGATTATCCTGCCTGCATCTTTACTCCTTGTGCTGGGCTCCCTTACGACAGGGCCAGTGTGTTACCCTTGTGTTAACTGTTGTTTTCTCTCCTTTTTATCCATGCCTCTGTTGTCTACAGTCACTGATTATCGCTGTCGGCTTTCCCCGAAGGTTATAGCTCAGTTTTCTTTCCTTCCTTCCTTCCTTCCTTCCTTCCTTCCTTCCTTCCTTCCTTCTTTCTTTCTTTCTTTCTTTCTTTCTTTCTTTCTTTAAGACTTTCTTTATTTTATGTGTGTGAGTACACTGTAGCTGTCCTCAGACACAGCAGAAGAGGGCACTGGATTTCATTACAGATGGTTGTGAGCCACCATGTGGTTGCTGGGAATTGAATTCAGGACCTCTGGAAGAACAGTCAGTGCTCCCAACCGCTGAGCCATCTCTCCAGCCCTGTAGCTCAGATTTCAATGGTATTGTCTCTTCTTGCTTCTAATTTATATTTTAATTCTTTAATTATATACTTGATTATATATTAAATTCTATTTAAGTCTCTTAAATCCAAAATCGGTTGTTTCGCCGCCAGTGTGAGTTACTTTTTAAAATGACTATCACAAAACACCTTACAGAAGCAATGTAAGGAAGGAAGGGCTCATTCCAGCTCATGGTTCAGGGGATATAATTGATTTTGGCCAGAGAATGGTATGGCAGCAAAAGCAGAGGGAGCTTGACCTGTGGCTCGTTATAGCCCTGTGGATTAGAAGACAGAGAGCCCAAGCAAGAAAGGATGCCCTCTACAAGCCCACAGCTCATTTTCTGGGGACTCAGTCCTCCAGCTAGGTTCCGGTGCCTGGGTGTACCAAGTATCTAACAGATGAGCAGATGGGGGACAACACCTTGCTTTCAAATTGTAACACCAACCATCGTTGAGTTTTCTGTCTACTCAGTGGGTCCACGTTCTCACTGAGCTGTACGCTGAGGAGAATGGGGAGAGGGTGGCTTTCCACGGCTTGAGTTCTGATTGCCTCACGTGGGCATGCTGCGCTCATCCCACCCCCACGCCCCCTTCTCCTCACACCGGGGCTTCGCCTTTGCTGTACTTTATCTTTTCATTTTGCTCATGTTTGGGCAACTCCACCCACTTGTACTCGTTTGAAAAATCTTTCCTCTTATTCTTGTTTTCATCCCTTGGTTTCCTGAGAAGGTAAGACTGGGAGGGCTGGAAAGCAAAGCCACAGGGCTCTGTCTGCCGTGCCTCTGGAGCTGTGTCAGGAGTCTGGTCCTCCAGTTTGGAGAGCACACACAGTCCCTGTAGGGAGGCTGAACCTTCACATTGTTGACCAAATTTAGCTTGTCGCCCTGGAGCCTTCACTTTGGCCAAAGTTAGCCAAGTTATTCACTTTCCCCATTTTCCCCTTTTCCTCCACAATGGCTGTTTCTGATTTCTTTTTAGTCACAGTGGGAAATGCTAAAAATACAAAAATCACACGAACAAATAAAGCAAACCCTCCCCCTCACATTTAAAGCTGGGGAGGGGTCAGAAACAAAGAATCTGACTCTGTTAAACTCCAAGCTGCAGGAAGTTTCTAGGAACAAGAAAGGCAATGCAGACGCACGTCACAGGGCTTGATGTCTTCCGCATCCCGGCGTCTCTACTCTTCCACCAAGTGTATCTATCTACAAACAGCTGGCCTTTCGAACGCACCAGCAGCTGCCTTCAGCCACAGGAATGGTTTGCTTCCTTTTGTATCCACACAAGTGCACACCATGAGTCATGTGAGGTCCAAAAACCCAGCGGGACCAAGGGATGTTCATGCCCCAACTAGTGGGGCAAAGCAGGGTAGGGCGTAGACACACTCCAGGGTGAGTGTCAGACAGAAGGTCTGGGGGAAGCCTGGGACCTCGGGGGATGACTCAGAGCCTAGAAACAATGACTTCAGCACAGACGGTGACCTGGAAATCAATCTAGTCAGCTGTCTGGGTTGGAAGCGAGATCCCAAGCCCAAGCCTCGGGAAGCAGCCAGAAGCTCCCACCTTGCCCCTCCTCCAACACACCGGGGCTTGTCCGAGGGCTGGGCCGATGATTTCATTCCAAATCTCTGAGTTCAGTCTCAGGGGCTGCTGCGGTGGCCACAATCGCCGGGTTGAATAATGGGGAAATCAAGCTGACTTCGTAGAGCAGTCTTGGGCCTCAAGGACTTTAGTGGCTAAACTGACAGGCAGGTCCATTCATTTAATTAGCAGAGATTTAGAAGTAAGGCCCGGTTGCCAATTGTCACAAACATACAATTATAATCATTAACGACACACGTGGCTGCCTGTTGCTAAACACTAATTTCACTATATAGCTAATCATCTTTTAAAGTTATTTGCTTATAATGTGCCCACAGCACAGGCTCACTTACTCTTCCTAATGACTCCTGAGACACATGTTCTTGTCTTCGTTTTATCACTGAGGAAACATGGATGTCTACAGTGGCGCGTGTCCGGTGAGTCTGTGTCGTCTCCTTAAGCCCTCCTACCTCAGATCCCTTCATAAGGTCGGTGACCTCATCTCCCAGTGGCTTTGATCGAGGCTACTAATGCTTTTGTACCCACCCCTCTTCAGAAAAGTGGTCCTGGCTAAACAGGAACAACTTCGCCCTGGAGGTAATTCTCTCTCCTCCCTGCAACCCGAAGCCTAGGGTTATTCGTGCTCAGAGACTCCGGGATTCTGGGAGTGGTTAGCGTGCAAAGTGCTTGCTGTACAAAAGCGTGGCGTGGTGCTGTGTTTGAATCCACAGAGAGAAGTTGGGTGTGGCGGTGTACAGGTCTGTAATCCCAGGGCTCCCACAGGCGGGTGAGAGGCGGAGACAGGAGAATCCCTGGAAGCTTATTGGCCAGCTAGCTTGGCATTTGTAACAGAGAAACAGGAGACAGAAGCAAGAATCTGCCCGCTCTGAGCCTCCAGGTCGGACAGGATTCATACAGCCCTTGTTTCTGACCCATCTTTGGCTGAGATTCGGTCTTCACGCCCTTCTGTTGTTTTGTCTGCCCCTTCTCGCTTTGTTTCTCAGAAGTCCTTGTTTTCAAGTGATGTGCTGGGGTTCTACTTCCTGTGGAGTCTACCCACAACAGTGAGGCGCGGACTCAGGCTTTAATTCCAGGCTGACTGAGTTCAAACAAGTCTCCACAACTGTTCGTCTCCCTGAGTCAGTTTTAAAACAATGGAATGATATTACCCAATAATTTTCATTCCTGCCTTTCAATAAACCTGAGTATTCACCTCTGTTAGGACTTGAGAGTACAAGGGCAAAGTGTCTGTTTCCGGTGCGTGGCATTTCTCAGGCTGAGGCCTGAGAAGGCGGTAAAATCAACTTTACAGCCGTGGTTTCTAAACCTTCCTAATGCGAGACCCTTCAGTACAGTTCCTCATATTGCAGTGACCCCCAAACATAAGATTATCTTTGTTGCTACTTCATATAACTGTAATTTTGCTACTGATATAAATTGTAAAATGTCTGTGAGGGTCTTAAGCGACCATTTGACCCTCAAAGGGGTCATGACCTGCAGTCTGAGAACCACTGCTTTAGAGAATTGGAGCAGCCCTTGGGAAAGAAGTGAAGCAGAACGGAACAGAGAGCAAGGCTCCGTTGGGGTGCATCACACTTAATATGCAGTTACTCTCCCGATGCTGTGACGACATCTGGCAGGAGTAGCTTAAAAGGGAAAAGGCTTATTTTGGCTCATGGTTTCAGTTGTGATAGAGGACCTATCCATGTCAAGGCAAATCAGGATCAGAAAGCAAGAGGCATCCGGACCTTGTATGACCTTCAGTCACCTTCTTCCACCAGCTAGACCCTACCTCCAAAAGCTTCCAGAACCTCGCTGAATAGTACTGCCAGCAATCATTTCAGATTTCTTCTCTCCCTCCCTCCCTCCCTCCCTCCCTCCCTCCCTCCCTCCTTCTCTCCTCTCCTCTCTTCCTTTCTACAGTGCTAGAAATGGAGCCCACACATACTAGATTGGAGCTCTACCACTGAGCTACACCACAGCCCCTAACTTCTATTTCTGTACAGTGAACCTGACTCGTGTCCATCTCCACAGAGGCTTGATAGGAGGCCCGTGGATATGCTGAGTAATGGCGTAAAAATGTCTTTTTGACTAGTTGCCAATAAAAGGGGTTGAAAGGCTATTTGTCTGTGGGAATGAGAGGCAGTGGGGAGGGGGGTTTCTTATTTTATAGTTTATTTTGGTTTTGTGCTTTTGGAAGACTTCCCATAATACAGTTTATTTGCAATTCTGTTTGTATTCATTTAAGTAACCTTATGATGAAAATGAGCTTGCTAGCACTCGGATGTCCTTGAGAATACTTTCCCTTTAAAGGTGGGATAAGGAGTTGGCGAACCTCGTGTTCTAGTTATGAAACCACTCAGATTCAGAATCAAGTCTCGGAGAAGTTAAAAAGGCTCTGCTACTTTAAAAAAAAAAATACAAGCTATACAGCAGCTGCGCTGTAGCTGACAGGATTTGAAACCTGGGACACCCAAACCCTAAGGCCAAGATCAAGGACACTGGTCTCTTGTAACATCTTAACGTGCCTTGAGAGTAATTCTGTCGCAGTAGGAACTTAATTCCTTGTATGAATGAACAGATAAAAGATGGATGGATAGGTGGGTATGTGTTGGGTAGATGGACAGATAGGTGGGTGGGTCTGTAGATGGGTGGGTGTTGGGGAAGTGGACAGATAGGTGGGTGGGTCTGTATATGGGTGGGTGTTGGGTAGATGGACAGATAGGAGGGTGGGTAGGTGAATGAGTGAGTGGTAGGATCATTTGGGTACCACTGGCATCTGTTCATTGAGTTATGGCATTCTGCTGACATTTCATCCCTGTTAGAGGAATCTGGCTCTGTATATATAAAAGAGGGCACTCCTTTTTTAAACAAAAGAATCAAACTTCTCTCTGCTAGCTGTGAAGGATTCACAGCTTGCAGACATTTATGGCTAACGGGCTTCAGCCATCATCTTTCCTTAATGCCCTTTTATGGACAGCGTTCGGATGATTATTTAATGATTAGTCCATTTTTTAAAACAGGCTGAATTCCATTTCACTTCCCACTTATTAATTTATTTGTGTACATAAACATATGTATGCTTGCTGTGCTGAGGATGGAACTCTAAGCAAGCTCTTTGTTTGTCACTGACACGCACCCCGGGGCCTGTCAATCATTGTAGTCCAGCTTATTTAACCCTTTCATCCTTCAGTCTCGTGGCCTATCAAATGGAGATGAAAATACTGTCTACTTCTTGGATTAGCATTATAATTAAATGCTTAATACATGTCCGTGGCATCAAGTGTTGAGAGTAGCCTCTGGTCCTTCATGCACATTTAAATAACTATCAATGTGATTATTACGACTTAATGGCAAAGACTTGGAAATTAATAATGGAGTTGCAAATCAATTCCTTAACAATGGAAGCTTTAATTTTTTTTTCTTCTTAGCTTTACTATGGAATGTTAGTTTAAATGGCACTCTGCTTGGAACTAGTTCTCTTTTTCTTCCTCCCTCATCTCTTCCCCTTCTTTCTGAGACAAGGTCTCCTGTAGCCCACGTTGTCCTTGAATTTGTAAAGCAGCCAAGGTTGATCTTAACCCTTTACCTTCCTGCCTCTGCTCCCCAAGTGAGAACTACAGCCTTCTGATTTTTCCTAAATGAGAGCTCTACTCTGGGCTCTTCTGCTGCATCCACAGGATGGGATCATGCCTTGTGGTCTCTGGGGAAATGGTGTCCCAGGCTTCCTCCCCTCTTACCATCTGCCATGCCTTGAATGGTCCATTTCCGTGCCGCTTATTGGTCCACTTCCTTTGGGAGAGCTGTTTTTCATTTCTGACATCAGCACGTGGGCATCCAGGCACCCTTCGGACGGCTTTCCATCCTCCACATGCTGTGGGCTGGTTGTCGTGTCACCTTGGGATGAGAAGATTTGGATGGGAAGCTTCAAGCCGTGCCTCTGACCCCAGGGTTCCTGGAGGGATGCTATTCTGAAGCAGCATCTTCAGGGTGCTTGCCCTGGGATCCTGTCATAGCTAATGAGGCTGGGCTCTGAACCGGGGGAGGAAGAACACCAGCATCCGTGAGCTTCATCTTCTGAGTTCTTCCCTAGCAGGGCACGAGGCCTTTCAGCAGGGCTAAGGCCATTCTGGGAGAAGCTCCTCTTCCTCCCTGGCCTCCTCCTCCCTTCCTTCTCATACATGTTTAGCTTAGCATGCCCTAGTGCACAAACCAGATACCATTAAGGCTTATTTATATTGCTTTTTTTTTTCTTTTTGAGACAGGTCTGATATCCTAGACTAGTCTTCCACTCAGTCCTGCCTCCTCCTCCTGGGTTCACTGTACAATTAAGCCAGGCACAAAACAGACACCTTTAATGACAACCCAAGATCTCCCCTGCTGGAAGGACTGGAGATCACGATAAAGGGAGGTCTGAGTAGGGCAATAAGAAGCAAAGCAAGTAATCTCAGCACTGGAAAGGCAAAGGCAGATGGATTTCTGTGAGTTCCGGGCCAGCCTGGGGTACATAGCGAGTGGGATGCTGTAGAAGGGGGAGGGGCAGAAAAAGGAGGAAGAGAAAGATGAGGAGAGAGAAGAAGAGGAAGAAGGAAAAGAGGGGGAAGAGAAGAAAGAAGAAGAGGAAGAGGAGGAAGAGGAGGAAGGAGAGGAGGAGAAAATCTATACAGAAGTCAGAACCACTTGGCTTTGACTGTGATGTTTATCAGAGCACACATAGCTCGAACACATAGCTATCAATAAACTTCCCAACACGCGCAAGAATGTCATTCTGTGCTTTCTTCCCTGCATTCTGAGCCCCTCTCATCCTATACCCCAGCCTCTCCGAGTCCCTGCCTCTCTATGGAAATGCCCTTGCTATTGGACTTCTTCTGTTGCCTGCAAAATGCCTGTTCATCCTTTAAGGCCCAGGAGAACCCTGGCCTGATGTGTCTTCGCCTCTTCTCTTAGCCCAAGGTCTACCCACGCTGGTGATTCCCTGGCACCTAAACAGCTATGAGATCACACACCGCGCCCAGCTCAGCTCCCTTCTGAGTGTGTGAGTTCTCTAAAGATGAATACCACCCTTCTTCATTGCCTTCCAAGGTTTGTTTGTTTGTTTGTTTGTTTTCTGCCTGGAAAACCTAGTAATGGTTTGATAGTTAAGTGAGTGGTATTAATAATGCCCAGAGCTAAAAACAAGTTGCTCATAAATTGGGCATAGGCTATGTTGGTGGAAGGGGCTATGAGCCCCTGAAGCATTGCCTGAGGACAGTTTGCAAGCAATAGAGATATAATCTCTGCTTTCACCTCACTGTGAGGAGAAGGAGAAATGGAGGCAGGAGGAACTTCCTCTTCCTGCCAGAGATAGCTTCTGCATTGTGTTAGAATGTTGCAAGGTGACATATTTCAAACCTCTGCCCTCAAAGACTCAGGATGGAAACAATGTTCATTTCCCATTCTGAAAATCGTTCCCCCCCCCAAATGAACAAAGGTTATATTATTTGAATAAAGCATAGATCATTCTATGTAGTAAATGACTATTAATACTAACAATTTAAGCAAGACTCCTACATGTTGGCTTCGCTGGGATTCCAGATTAAGCACTAGAAAGATTTCAACAGCTGTAAACTCTGGGGAAACAAAATAGGATCTTTTTAGGTTTTTTGGGTGTTGTTGTTTTTTTTGTTTTGTTTTGTTCTGTTTTGGAGACAGAGTTTCTCTGTGTAGCCCTGGCTGTCCTGGAACTCACTCTGTAGACCAGGCTGGCCTCAAACTCAGAAATCCGCCTGTCTCTGCCTCCCAGTGCTGGGATTAAAGGCGTGTGCCTGGCACAAAATAGGATCTTTAACACATATATATGAAAGTTGGTATATTTTTCATGAAAATATATTCATATGCATTCATAATTTAAATGCCTTTTAACTAGGATGTGTTTTTCCTTTCGTGGAACTCTATAATACTGCAGGGCCCCACAAACTCAACCACACAGCTTTGTGGGCACATTTACATACATACAGCTATTGCTGCTACAGAATCCCTCCTCTTCAGCATTATTATTAGTTCATTTATGGCTCTTGTTATCTGCAGCAGGAACCGTCCTTCCCTAGATACTGGGCTGCTTTACATGCATCACTTTTCCAAGTTTTCCCCCCTTTGTTTCTTAAATGCTTTTCAGCAGCAGATTCTCCCAGAACCTACTTGAGTGAAGAGTATAAATGCTTCCTATTCTACGAGAGTCTATTCCTGGGACCCTGGCTATCTAGCACTAGACTCGTACCTCATTTCTATGGGGAAGTTTTATATTTCCTATCATACTAATGTAGCGCATGTTCATAACTCCTACATATGCTTTTCTTTCTCTTTTTTTTCTTTTAGTTTTCTGAGACAGGGTCTCATGGATCCAACTCACTGACTTCTAGCTGACTTCCAACTCGCTATGTAGCTCAGGATGACCTTGAACTCCTTTCTTCCATTCCAAAAGTCTTAAGGACCTGAGCATGTAGCACCCACCCCTAACCCCAACACTTGGGAGACAGAAGCAGGAGAATGAGGAGTCGAAGTTTCACAGTCATTCTGGACCACATGAAAGCTCATCCCCAGAAACAAAAACAACAAAACCCAGAAATGATAGATCTTGCTTCCTTCTCCTCTTCCTGGACTTCCTGTTGAAGCCCCTTCTAAAACCAGGCCCGCTGTATCAAAATGCTCCATAGAAACTTCATGGAAATCACACGGTCTTTATTGTTGTCCTCCAGGGTCCCCAGATGTCAACCAAGTACAGCTATGCAGAGAAGGGTGCTAAGGCTGCATCTCATGCCACCATCATTTAAGATTTCTGTCAATGACAGTGTAATAGTCAGGGTCACTATTGCTGTGATGAAGCACTACCACCAAAAGCAAGCTGGGGAGGAAAGGGTTTATTTGGCTTACACTTCAACAGCATTGTTCATCATTGAAGGAAGTCAGGACAGGAACTCACACAGAGCAGGAACCTGGAGGCAGGAACTGAGGCAGAGGTCATGGGGGGGTGCTGCTTACTGGCTTGCTCCTCATGGCTTGCTCCTGCTGCCTTGGCTGGCCTATAAGGCCCAGAGACCCACCTGTTGCTGCCTTCCCAGTGCTGGGATTACAAATGAGAACCATGGTTTCTGTTTTTTGTTTTTGTTTTTTTCTTTTTTTTTTCTTTTTTAACGTGAGTTCTAGGGATCAAACTCACACACATACACAGACAGACCCATGCCTGTGAAGTGAGTCTTTAACGGACTGAGTTATCTTCCTGGGCCTAAAGTGTTGCGTGTAATTTTTGTTACCTCGCTTTAAGTTTCTGATGGACCTCGCTACCAGCCGCACACAGGTTCCCTGGGATTCGCAGATGAAACACGTGCGCGAGTGCGGGCACACACACAGAGCTTAATTTTCAATCTGCCTCATGGCTCGATTGCTGGGTGCTTCTAATCTCCCGCAGCTAGCATGTCCTTCCCAATACTCTTAGCTCAGCACTCTAAATCTGCTCTCAACTTTAGTTGCTCCATTACCTTCTTGTTCAGCAACCTAAAACTGACCTTAGCTTTAATTGCGTTTCTGATCTCCTGCCTAGGGCTGCTTCGCTTGAGATCTCATGTGGCTGGCCACCTTTTCTCCCTTCCAGCCCTAGGCCAAACTCCTCCTCTCTCCCTGGCTTCTGTTAGCTTGCTTGAGGGGACCTGGAAGTCCCACCTATTCTGCCCAGCTCATTGGCTGTTAGCATCTTTATTGATGGATCAAGATCCAATTGGGGAACAGGACCTTAGCATCAGCGCCACCCACTACACTAAGTTTGGTTCTGACCGGACCTTTCAGCAGAGATATTTAAATGTATAAGTTCACGCTGAGATTTACAAAGTGCGGGACCTCACTTGTTTGCCTCCATCCCTTCTCATCCAGCTGTTTCTAGACAGTGAAGAGGTGACATATTTATTGTCCCTACCTCAAAGAATGGCTGTCCCCAGGTTGTGGCTCTGTGTGCTTGACTTGCAACAATCAACCCACCCATGTCATCTGTTGTTCAGACGTTTGAGAAAGTCAGTTGGAAACGAGATAACTGCATCAATGTCCACATGGAAACGGAGCATTCCTATCATTACTTTGGGTTTCACTGCACAAATATTTCCAATCAGCTTGAGCTTCCCTGTCTGGCACCACAGATCCCCTTTGAGGGTCCCTTCCCAGGTGAGTGTACCTGGTGTCAAGTCCACAGTCAAAATAACCATCACATTTGGTTCCTAGCTGGCTGTTAGTGGGACACAGTGGAACCTTTAAGAGGAGGGGCGTAGTCTGAAGAAGGTAGGACCCTACTCCCTTCATCCTTTGCTTCCTGGCTACCCTGGATAAACAGCCTCTCTCTCACACATCCGTGTTACCTGTCACGATGAAATGCACCACATTAGGATCGGAGCCGCAGTGCCAAGAGATCACAGACAGAAACTATACGTTGACTAATTCAGGTATTTAGTCACAATGAAGGAGAGCTGACTAACAAAACCATAAAATACCCATTGAAAGAGGAGCTCAAAGGAAACCCATTAGTAGGCAAGGCAGACATTGGCCCTATATCAAGTACCTTATCTACCCGAGGCATTGCAGATGCAAATGGCATGAGGTATCAAAACAGAGAGGACAGAGAGGGTTGCAGAATGCCAGGGGTGCCTTTAGTAAACATTGAGTGCATGGATGAATAAAGAATGAGCTATTATGATAGAGGGTATGCCCAGAAAGGCATCTCACTAGGAATGGGGGCAGGGCTGGGGAAGTGGCTCCTATCAACCTGGAAGCATAACGTTTGCTGTCAGCATGTGCTTCCTCTCCCACATTCTGTCACCTACCACAATGGCAAAGGGCAGGAAGCCTGTGTGTGCATAAGCATATGTGTTTAAATACATGTTTTTCTGTTAGTGCGTGTGTGTATGTGTGTGTGTGTGTGTACACGAGTGTGCGTGTGCAGTGCGCATGTGTGCGCATGCTTGTGCATGTGCGTAGGTATGTACGTGTATGCGCACGTGCATGTGTGTGCCCGTGCGTGCGCGTGTGTGCATACATGTGTGCATGCATGC
>JADRCC010572258.1:4361-17964 GCA_019843855.1 Hylomyscus alleni | reverse complement strand
AAAAAAAAAATAGTGAGGCAAAGCTAACTGTTTCAAAGGCTGTCCAGTGGCAAAGTCTTGTTTAAAATTCGTAGGGAAAAATTATTACTATGGTAAAACTACTGAGGCTTGAAGGGCTACAAGGGGGAAGTAAAGTCAGAGAGACTAAGGCGCTTCAGTTTGCTGGCTTCAGGATGCAAAGTTCAAAAACAAAACAAGTAGGGAAAATGGACCCTAGTGTTGGCATCCCTTGCTGGTCCTCCAGTGTTTCACAAGCTAGTCATTCCCGCAGCTGTGGGTGTGTTTGGTGTAATGTGTCGCTGGGTGATACATAATTACACAGCCCCTCTTCAGAGTTATGGATGAACAGAGAGAAAAGTTAAAACACAGGGATCCTGAGCTAGTGGTTTTATGATTTCTGGATTATGACTTCTTCTGGGTCAGAGACAGCCTGGTAAGATGTTCCTTTAGCCACAGCAACTGAGCATGCTCAACAGCGTGGAGATGCACTGGAACAAGCAATGTCTCCCACCCACCACCAAATCACCTAAAAGACATTGACTAGGATCTTGGACTTAAACTCATAAACAAACAGAGGCTACATTTGAAAGTATTTCCCACCAGGCAAGTGGCAAAATAACTAAAGCAATACTCAGAAATGGAGATCAAGCAAACTTCTCTATTAACTATGACACAGTGGCCAAACCTCAGCATAGAAGCCCCACAGGCAAGCGTGTAGAGGCAGCAGGCAAAATGCTCCACCACAGTCCTTAAAACAGGAACATGGGTTATTTGTGTCGGTGCTGCATTTGACTTTGATAAAGTCGAAAGCACAGCTGTCCCTAGTCAGGGATGCATATATGGATGAAAAATATCCCTAGATACTTAAACTGAGGAACGCAGTGGAGAAGGTGTTGCTTTTTTTTCTCCCCTTGTCCCTTAAGTAGCATTCAAGTGTGATCAAAGTTGTGTTGGAATACTGACATTCAGAACTGGAGGATTAATATTTATTTGCTTCTACTTCTTATTCTAATGATAACTCTCTACTTAATTGACCTAGTTAATTTATGAAATCAAATCCAGATCAGTGAAATTGACAAGTAGTCATTGCTGAAAGAATATTACAGTTTAAAAGCACCGAGGATAACAGTATAAATGATATATGTTATGCTATTAAGTGAGACACCATAAAGCGAATTACAATGAGCAGAAAAGGAATGTATTTTATTGTGTCAAAAACACGTTTTTATGTGATGTACAAACTTTATGTTGAATGGCCAATCTTGACAAGCCGATTTCTTTTTCTGAAAGCCTATATCTATATTTGGATAGAAATCAATAGTGTGTTAGAAAGGAGGCAAAGATTACCTGGGACACTGGCTCAGAAACATCGTCATTAAGCCTTCATGTCAATTTGAGTGGAGTCTCGGCTGTGCCTCTAGAAGCGCTTCGCTAAAACCACCTAGCCTTGCAAATGGCAGCCAAGGCTGTCTCCACAGCTCCAAATGAAGGAGGTGACAGTGCTGGGAAGCCATCTAGGCAGCTAGCACAATTTATTTCCCTCTGGTCCGTGCCCCCTCTGGTGGCTGAATGCCAGGGTAAAGTGTCACAGTGTGGAATTGCTTCCCTCTGGGGGCGAGGTGCATGCGTCATTTTCTTTTTCTCTCCTGGGGCCACCTGAATCTCCTCAGGCAGATCACTTTATCTATGGCTCCAACCTTCCTAACAGAACAGGGAACGGGTTCTTTCCTCCAAGAACGATGTCTCAAGCGAATCCACAGTGGCAGTCAGAAGAGGAGTGGAGGAGTGTAATGACGTTGCAGATTGTTTTGAACTAAAGTCACCTTAAAGGAAATTACCATCATTGGCCCTTAGTTCTCCCTGGTCCTGATGACACTTCAGACTCATAAAAAAGTTAAAGAAGTAAGATTGCAGCATCAGAATGCTTCGTACATAGCGAGCATTCCACAGATGTTCGCTGACTTACACAGAATTCAGACCTGGTTTTAATGCAATGAAGTCTTAAATTTATTATATTCTAACTTTCTAGGCATATATGTGTGTGTTTATTTATATGTATGAGCAGGTGCACATGTGTGTCCGCATGTGCACATACATCTGTATGTATCTGTGCAGAAGACAACCTCGGTCGGGTGTTGTTCCTCAGGTGTTGGCTACTTCATTATTTTTTTTCAGATAGGGTCAGAGAGAAATAACAATACTACTTGGAGCTCACCAAGTAGGCTAGGGTGGCTGGCCAGCGAGCCCCAGGGATCTCACTTGTCTCTATTTCCCTACTGCTGGGGTTAGGACCACGTATCACCACTTTTGGGTTTTCACAAGGGTTTGAGAGTGGAACTCAAGTCCCCATGCTCACATTGAAGTGACACACACATATTAGGGTGCTGCCTCTAAGATTAGGCATGGACCACACCCAAACACCTATCTTTACAGAGATGTCCTTTATTAAGTGGGGAAGAAAAATGGCTGATTTCCGACTCAGATAGGAAACAGTAGCAAATGACCTTGCAGGTGTAATTTAAGAGGAAAAAACAAGGGGAGGTCTGTGTTAGAATGGGCTAGGATGGGGAGGTATATTTGATTGGGCATGTTAATTAGGGTAGCTAAAAGGGAGACTTTGATTGTTAGGCCTCGATACTTTGATAGTGGACTTTGGTTATCATCCTTAGGAATGAGTTTGGTTTAAGAAAGTGTCCGTATAAGGGAATAGACCATGGTGGCCAGCTTTACAGATGTAATCTACAGTTTACAAGGGAGAGGGAAGGGGGAAGGGCAAGGCCTGCCAGAGTCATGTTTACCATGCTTTAGCTTGCTAGAGCCCTGCATGCATAGTAAGTACTTGACCTAGTTAAGTTGACTTCCCATCCACCTGATTCTTTTACAATATGACTGATTTCTTGCTGTTAAAATATTCAATCATAACTAAGATGAAAGTTAACTATTTATTACATGCCATTTTTTGTAAAATTGACCACGGTGCAGAGAGATGGCCCAGTGGGCGAGGACATTGACTGTTCATCCCAAGGAGCCAGGCTCACTTCCTCAAACCCACACAGTGGCTAATAACACTCCAACACTTATGCAAAGGATCAGATCAGACACCCTTCTCTGGCCTTTGTGGGCACCAGGCACTTATGTGGTGCACAATCATCCATGTAGGCAAAACACCGTATACACATAAAGAATAGATCTAAAATAAATAAATCAAAACCTTGGCCCTTATAAGAATCTATTAACTGTGACTATTCTCTAAAGTTTGAGCTGGCTCTTCTTCCTTCATTACGTTTATTCGGAGTTTATCACGTCAGATCTCAGCTGATGGCTCAGTATATCCACTGGATCATATTTATCCTGAGAGAGATAACAATCAAAGGGTACAGAAATGTATATGATGCAAGGCAACTGCCACTCACAAATTCTCCCCCCTCCCCGATACCCAATACTTTTGATACTTTCTGTGTATTCTTCCCCTCATTTTACACAATAGTGCATGCAGATATTCTGACTGCTTTCAGTGAACACGCTGTAGTTTTCATTTCTTTCAGTGAACACACTGTAGTTTTCATTTCTTTCAGTGAACACACTGCAGCTTTCATTTCTTAGTATTGTTGTTTAGATGTAACTTATAGAATAAATAAGCAAGACTTGATTTTTCTTAAGTTATGGTCGATGCCTAATTAGTCAGCTAAATTTTGCCTAAATTATTGCTGCTGGCTTCTTAATGGTCTCTTTTCTATTAACACCAATGCCCCTGTCCATCTACATGCTATAGAACAAATTAGTTTAAGTTCAAGCTTGACTCTGGAATGTTGATTCCTATTGCTTAGGACGAAGTTCAAATGTTCTAAACTCAGACGCAGAGTCCAACCTCGCCAGCTTCATCCACTGCCATTACTTTCTCTAATGTTCTCTTCCCAGCTCCTCAGATGGTACATGTATCATATTCCTCCCAATTCTGGAATGCAAGGTTGGCAAACTTTCTATTATGAGACAGCTATGGAACAGTCTAGGATTTATCAGGCATACAACCTTAGTGGCAACTACTTCCCTTAACAGCTATAGCACTAGAGTAGCCACGGACATGCTAATAAACACACATGGCCACAGTTCCAATAAAACTTTATCTGCAAGCTAAATTTGCTAAAGTGGGCCATAATTTGCTTACTCATTTTACATTTCCTCAGTTCATTGACACCTTTTTTTTTTCCAGAAACCCTTCCCCTAATTCTTGTGCTTCTGAGCATTCAGTGATAAATACCTCGGCTCCTGAAACCACTGATGTGTTGGGGTTCAGCTTTTGCAATGCTCACCTACCCAAGGGCAGGTCTGTGCATATTCGCTTCCGTGTCTTCAGAATGTTGAAGTGTGTCAAACAAGCCTGTGACCCAGACTCTTGAACAGAGAGGATGAATGAGCTCCTGCAAGGATGGTTTGTAATGACTGCTTCTGATTGAAAGACCGAGACCTCTGCTTCCCTACTTTTATGTTGACCAAAACCACTCCGCAAAACATCTAGGAAACGTTTCCTGAGGGACTCCCACTGAGGTCTACCACTGCCTGGGTGGCTTTAAGCTTTTGCTCTCTTTAAATGGTTTTCTTCTTTATTCTAGCTGTACATTTTACTATAAGACTCTTCAAATCCTCTGGGAAAGTTAAGTAATATAAGCATATTAATAATACATAGATTTTTTTTTTTTTTGGCTTTGCCCACGTCTCATGACTTCAGTCAACTCTTTTCCAGTCTGGTGTGTGCACAGCCAGCTCTGCTTCTTCACAAGTTCCTAGGAGGAAGCAGCCAGTCTATCCATCCATTTGTACAGTAGTTCTCCTTGACCCCAGTGAGTCACAAAGCCTAAGAGCACTCCATTCCCTTATGCAGACCCTCTCTGTTTCTTGCCACCACCACTGATGGGAAGCATCTCATCTTCTCACTTTTAATCTACTCTCAGAAGTTGGTTAGCAAGATGACAATTAAAAGTGAGTTTTTCTTGTTGTTTTGTATTTAATGTTTCATCTCTATCTATCATCTATCTATCTATCTATCTATCTATCTATCTATCTATCACATTAAAGGCTTCTTTAGAAATCAGGTAATTCTTTGGTTCAAATCACCCACCCTTATAGCCCCTCCACTCACTCATTCACATTAAAAACTACACTCCTTTCAAAAGCCTTCTAATATCCCCAGCACCAAGCAAAACTTCTCTACTAGTTGGTCTGGTGTGTCAACTTGACACAAGCTAGAGTCATCAGAGAGGAAGGAGCCTCAGTAGAGGAAATGTCTCCATGAGATCCAGCTGTAAGGCATTTTCTCAATTAGTGATTGATGGAGGAGGGCCCAGTCCATGGTGAGTGGTACCATCCATGGGCTGGTGGCCCTGGGTTCTATAAGAAAGCAGGCCAGGCAAGCCAAGGGAAGCAAGCCAGTCATCAGCTCCCCATCCACAACCTTTGCACCGGCTCCTGTCTCCAGGTCCGTCCTTGCCTGATTTCCTGTCCTGACTTCCTTTGGTGATAAACAGCAGTGTGGACGTGTAAGCCAAATAAACCATTTTCTCCCCAGCTTGCTTTCTGCTCATGGTGTTTTGCTACAGCAATAGAAACCCTGAGACAACTTCCTTCCCATCATCCTGCCTCCCTACCCCATGATGCTGCACAGATGGCTTCTGGGACTTACCAGACTGCCCCTCTCTATTCTTCAGATTTTTGTTCAAATACCACTGTCCCAATGAGACTCCACTGAATCGATGGTTTAGAATTGCAATCACCTCCAGTCTCAGTATCTTCTATTCTCTTTTTGTCTCCGTGGTACTTTTATTCCTCTGACATACACATATTTTAATTTGTTCCTGAGTCCCATTATAATAAATACCCAGTAAGAATTTTGTATGCTTGTTGGTAAAAACAGTAACTGGAACTATGTTACATGCTCAGTAAATAACTGCTAACTTATCGACAAAAGGAATTCTTTTTGAAGTTTCTTTTTAATATTTCTAGCTTAAAACTTTAACAGCAAATTGACAATCGTCCCCCCCCTTTAAATCTATTATGTTAAGAATTCACTTTACAACCTTATTCCCGCCTAGCTATTTGATTCTATAAGGATGATGATATCTACCACCCAGTCTTTTCAATGAGGTAACATGACATCATAGGCAATATTAAAGTGAATCCTAGAACCTAATAGTTCTTTTCTTGTATTTCACATCAAGGTATGAAGATGAATCTTAAAGCCAGGACAAGAACTGCTATTTCCCACCTCCCCACGTGCCAATTCCATGCTCTCTCCTCTAGATCACATTGGTTCAGCCCCATACAGTGTTATCAGAGGCTGTCTGCTGTGACTTAATGCTGTCAGCCAATGCAGTAGATAGGAACAGAGAGGTCCATAGGATGAGGTCATAGGATCACTGCCCAGTTCTTCCACTAATGCCACTTGACTCTCAATGCCCCATACAAAAATTACCATGACAGATCTGTTATGACCAGGGATGTGAAAATATTTTTAAGACCATAGAACATCACACAAGCCTACGTTTGGTCACTGGCCCAGAGAACCTATTTCATATGCATAGTGCTTTCATTATGAAGAGCCAGGAGGATATCCCTAACAAATTATCACATCTTGGGAAAGATTGTCTCCTTCACAGATGCAGTGGAACATATCCCGCCGATACTAACTCTACTAGCATGTGAAATTTCAGTTAGGACCCTTCTTATTCTTGGGCTGGGCACTCAGGAGAGACAGCATTTCAAAAACAATTGCCATATTTCCTCCAATGTGTCTGATTACTTTCAACTGGTGTCCGTGGGGAAGAAACTTCCTGAAAGTTTTCTTCTCTTGTTCTCCTATTAAATAATGAGAAATACACAACATAGCTCTTTGATGGACGTTAGAGTGATAACATCTGGCATAGGATCCTTAGGCAACTGTTGAGGATGTGATCTGCCTAAATGAACCACCTTACATATGTTTGGGGAATTCCCACCTCTGAAGATTTTTACTATGAAGTAGGCACAAGGCTAGAATTAAATTTAAATAGCTTTCTCTCTCTTTCCTGGTTATCTCTATCTGATATGGAAGTTGGTTTCCTTGAAAAACTTGACATTGGAAAATCCTTGGACATTGATTTCCATACACTTGTGGTTTAAGATCCGCCCTCTTTTTACAATAATGGATGTTTAAGCAAAAGCACTAGTGTTAAATGCTTACTAAACTAAGAACTATGGGAAGCTGTGTTCCCAAAGACGGCCAGATTAACATGGCGAAACCAACATATCCAGCAGGCAGATAGGCAGCTATGACACTGGCATCAGGTGGATGGGACGTATTATAGCTAACTGAAAAATCCATACATTTGAGCTGCTCTGTTTACGCCAAGAGAGAAAGTCATTTCTGTGAAACTCTTTCTAAACCTCAAACTCTAAGCAAAATAAATGGTGCTGCTATTTCATGCCACTAAATTTTGGAGTGACATTTTTTAAATGCAGAATAATTAGAACCCATACTATTTTTCACTTATGCATTTCTTCGGTATATTGTCATTTTGGTAAAGCCAGCTGACCAGACAAATGTGAAATTTATGGCAAGAGAGGCTCTGATTAGTTTTGTTAAGATTTATTTTGTTTATGTGTATATACGTGTCTGTATGTGGGTACATGCAAATGAGTATAGGTACCCATAGAGTCTAGCTTAGGGCATTGGATCCCCTGGATCTAGAGATATAGGCAGTTGTGAACTGCCAAATATGGATGCTAGAAACCAAACTTGGGTTCTCAGCAAGAGCAGTATAGGATCCTTCCAACTATATGAGACTGTTTAAAAGCAGGAAGGAAAGTACTACATCAAAGATTTGCAATAGCTTCTTCTAAAAATTCTCAGCCTAGAGAACCCATGGTATGAAGAAGAGGCTTTTCCCTCTTATTGTAGGACTACTATATTCCAAGAACACTCTTAAAAGACTAAGATCAAACAACCATAAACATCTACCTACAATTCAGGACTGACTTCCAACATTTTTTTTTCTGAAAATTTGCATAAGCTATGAATTCCTTGGCATCTCATTTTCCCCACATATAAAATGAATGTAAAAGTTACCGAGCTGACACAGGAATTGAGTATATTCATATTTATAAAGCTCACTATGATCAGCACCCCAATTGGTGTGTAGATGCTTTGAAATACAAGTTTGCCTTTATTGATCGTGGATGAAGCTATAAACAAGCATCTGGTGACTTGAATTTATTATTGCATGCATTATGATTATCGACAAAGATTAATTTAAAAGGGTTTATATATTTGTTTTGGTCTTTATCCCTTGATTATAGGTAAAGTTTACAACAGATTAGTCTTTTCTAGAACAGAGTTTCCAGGCAAGTTTTTAAATCCTGAAAAGCAGGCATCAGTCATAAACACAGAAGTGCTAGGTTGCAATGGCATAGTCAGAGAAATTAATAAGAACTGTAGGAATGGTGAGTTTGGTTGCTTGTTCCTCAGATTACTAGATATTGCTCGTGCAGACAAGATTTGCAAAGCTCTAGCCAGGTTTTCTCTGTGTGGTGAAGACACCTGAATTTAACATGAATGAAAGTTTCATGGGGACATACCCAGTTCAGGGCAAGGCAGCCTTTAAGGAAGGAGCATTTTGCTCTGGTTCCTGCTATATAAATCTGTACTTGCTGAATCAGGGCTCGATGGGACTGCTAGTGTTGATATGGATCACGATATCACAGGGAGGCTAAAGATGAGATGGAAATCGATAGCCATTCTTATAACATGGTGAGACCTCATACTTAGGACCATACTTGGGCAGAAAGCTCTCAGAACTGAGTCCAGACGGAGGGTGTGTGTTAAACCCGCTGAGAAGCAGAGTCTTGAATCTCTGGAATTAGTGCTTTCATTAATATTTAAAAAAAATAATTCTCTGGGATTGATTCCCATAGAACGTCATCCACAAAGCAGGTCCATAGTTTCGGAGAGAAAAAGCCTTCTAAAAATAAATACACTTCTTACCTTATTATTGATTTCATATTAGCTTTCAAAATGGAAGACAGGACCGAAATGCAAGAAAAGGACCGAGTGACCATACCTTGAGGGGTCTTATTAACGAAGCTTGGCTCTCATTTTTTTTTCCTACACATCTTTATGCAGTTATAAGTTTACATACTCATGTATTTATTAATTCAGCTTTTCTGCCTTTCATGAATAAATTATGCTGAGCTAATTTCCATACGAGCCTGGTGGCCTTTCTCTAGGGCTTTAAATCAGAGAGTCTGGTGAAATTTTATGTACATTCAACAGCAGTTTATAGAAACATTCAAAAACATTTGACGTCACCCATTTCAACTGCTTAAAATTCTGCTGGGAGGGAACAACCACCTTTGTGGTCCTGGATGGGTTGCTTTACTTTCTTGGGGGTGGGGGTAGAGCCACCAGGTCGGATGGTGTGTCTGCTGTTGTTACAGTCACTGCTACCTCAGCTCTATGTGGGGGGTTTGTTCAGTTCAAGGCTGAAATAATTAAGATGTTTAGGGCTCACATGATCCATCTCCCGCCCAGTTCAAGTGTCTTGTGACGTGCATTTTATTTGCCTTGCAAGCATGATGATTTATCACCTTCTCTCACTCTCTGGGGAAGACTCAGAGCTGGCAATGGCAACTTTGAGAGATTTTGACTTTTGCTGAACACAGAAAATCATTAGTTTTAAATCTAAAGGCTCCTTATTGATTCTGATTCTGAGGCCTCACAGCCTCATGCTCCATGCTACTTATATTAACGAAGTCACTGCTGTTGCCTACAAAGGGCAAGGGGCTCAGCCTAGACAATACCAAAGCAGCCCTGCGAGGGAGATCTCCAGGAAGGCCTGCAGGTATTCAGCTCCCTGGAGAACAAAGCAGGACACACTGATTCCCAGCTTCGCTTTCAATTGCTCCAAGCCCAGTGAGTTCAAGTCTAACGTGAGTTCTATAATGGCTGCTGTAAAACGTCAGCCATCGGACTGTCTCTGCCCGCGTGTGGTGCTTTAACCTTTAAATGATTATCAACAGGATTTCAGCTTTAATTAAAACTAGATTGTGCTCTACTTTCCTCCTAAAGAGAGAAAGCTGCCTCTTTTGCCAATCTACACACTGTCACAACCAAGCCTTCCCTGTATACACATAGAAAGTGAAAGGTGTTTCTGTATGGGCATATGTTAAATCCAAATATAAAATCTAAGTTATTTTAATCTAACAGCTCTTCCCTGCTCAGTGCCTAGGGCAACTGTGATACTGAGCACAGGCCAGCGGGCCCATCCCCAAGGGCAGCCAGTTACACGAATCTGCTCTTGGCTTTGAAAGTCCATTCAAACCATGGAACAATTTTATGAGCACTAGGGTGATTTCAACTCACAGACAGATCCAGTAAAAGAAGCAACAAAAACGAGCACTTCAATTAGTAGATGAGTTCATGACCTGAAACTTCTGTGTGATGATTCTCTTTGTCACCACCCACCCCCTTCTCAGAATGCTTATAACTGCTAGATGAACAGCAGGTATTTAATGGCGGTAACATTTTCTTGATAACTAAACTCAAGGTGATTTCTATGGACTATCTGGAAAGAGGTTAGAAAAGATTGTTAGTCATCATCTTTTTTTGTTGGTTTTTCTTCTCTGGTGTGTTGTGTGGTGGTGGTGGTAGTGGTGGTGGTGGTGGTGGTGGTGGTAGTGTCATGTGTGTGTGTGTGTGTGTGTGTGTGTGTGTATGTCTGTGTGTACATATGCATGTGGGCTGTGTATACATGTATGTGTATGGTATGTTGGTATATGGAATGATGGTCTCACATTAGAATGATTCTGGTTTGGGAGCCCCCCCCAATGGATCTGATTTTTAATCTTTCCACCAGATTTCAAACCCTTAAGGTGGGCCATGGCTCATTTCATGGTTTCCCAAGCTGCTTTGTCTCCCACACAGCCTGAAATGCTTGGAGTCGGTTCCCTTCTCTGGAATGTTCTAGGAACTCTCAGAGTGTGTTCATTAGAGTTGGGTTTCTTATCTATCTGCTTTATGGGGGACGCTCAGTCTCCGATACTCAGATACAATTTTCGAAACCATTTACTGACTTAGTGGAGACAACACATAGCAATAGGTTTTTATTTTTATTCAGAGATTAAGCATATTATATCCTATACCACTCATAAGCAATAGAACAGAGGGCAAGTTCTATAACTTCCTTGGCTTCTGTTTCTTCATTCAGAAAACAGGAATGGAAAAAATATGTAGTTTTGTGTGTGAGAGACTCAAGATAATAATATAGAGGTTTTCATAATTATCTGGTACATACTAATTGCTCAGTAAAGCTAATGCTAACACCAAGAACTTTAAAAATCATGAATGAATAAATATAGCATATGAGTGATGCACTATAACCTTCTTAAATACAATAGTAATATTTCAAACTCCTTCACTCTAGGAAATGAATAGCAAATATACAAACATATGAAGTTCTTAAGTATAACCACATGGGAAAAGTTTAATTTTACAGAACTAAAGATTTCATCTACTTACATTTATTGAACGTCTATTATGTGGAAAGCAAGCACCTCAAATTAAAGCAGGCACCATCATCATGGATGGTTTACAAAACCGAAGGTATCCAGGATACTGCCTCCATATCTCCTGACTGTTCATAATGCAGCCATAAAGAACCTATGGTCAGTTTAATAGTGTCTGAGGAAAGACTTTGCATGCTCGATGCATCAAAGCTGAATGCCTACATACAGGCAATGGGAAGACAAAAGTACATGAGGGTGACGATGACAACAGTGGGGGTAGTCAGGGTAGGAGACAATGAGAAGTGAGTGCTGCCTGTGTGTTACGACCTAGGGCTGTCAGTATAGGGGTCCAGGTAACCACAGAGAATATCTGACAAATCCCTACCCTACAATGTAGGACCAAGCAATTCTCTGAACAAAGGCTTTGTGTTAGACAATATACCGGCTCAAGCAGCTCCTGACTCCCCTCCAATAAAGCCCTTGATGGTGAGGAGAACCACTTCCAAGAATTATTGGAAAGGAAGGCATATGCTCTGCACATCTCCAGTTACAGTTGCAACCATGAGCATGAAATGTTTGCAGAATAAGTGGCTAGAAACTCCATCCTAAACCCGATACAGGATCCTGGGACCAGAAGAATCAATCTTAAACTGAATTTGGAAAATGAGGATGGGTGGATATCTTAAAAACCTCTCCAGAGGAATAGTGATTTTAGGCTCTTTGCTGAGGGCTGGCACTATGACCAATGTGATGGTATTAATTCAGAAGGCGGGGCCTCGACACTCACTGTGTGGCAGGGAGGAAGTCATTTCAACAATAGATTACTGCAATGCACTTGGCCAGTGTAGCCCTTACTGTTACCATGAGTTAAGGCCAATTCACTTGAACTATAAAAATAAAAAAAAATTAACAACAATAGTAATGAACCTTTGATACACATGCTGGCTTCATCAGAGAGACCAACGCAGAATATGGAACTGGGGGCCAACATGTAGATTTGTGGCACTGCCCAGGGGATGCTGGAGTCCAAGAAGCAATGAATGCATTAAGTGAATCCATAACTGCAGTTCCCTCATGTGTGACAGATATAATATCCCTCATTTACTTCACTGTTTTAGGATATCATGTGTGAATGAGCACAATGGAATAGAAAAAAAAAAAACAAAAAAAAACCTTATATAAACCTAGCAGGGACTGCAGCTTTTTATGGGCTCTGGTTTCCCTTGTGGGGAGGAAGAGGGTCCATACAGTGGTGACCTCTGGGTATGTCTTGCCAAGAATCCAACACGAAGCTTCTTTCTGCTTATCTAAGGGCAGGTCACATGTCATGAAAACCTGTCCCCAGCATTGCAAATATTTTCACACACCAATTAGAGTGTTTCAAATCTCTAATTAATCAGGGTAGCACAATTTAATTCCTAGACAGACTGAAAATGAAACAATCAATGATTCCATTGTAGTGTCCTACTGGCTTGATCTGGAACACAGGCATTTGGGGTAGGAATCTATTGCCAAGGGGTTCTGACTCCAGGCAGGTCTCCTTTGCCTCAGCTTATCCCTCTGTAAAATGAGATCAACAGCACCAACAACGCCACGAGTGTTCTAGGAACCATGTAACATATGCAGATTACTTAATATTTATAAACCTTGGAAATCTCTTTATGTGTAGAGCTGTTTAAGTATAAATTATTATTAAAATTATTAGCCTTGAGAATTATAATTACTGCTTCATTATTTTTCTCATTATGCTCATTCTATGGGGGTTTTCTTGTAAATACTCCAAATGAGCTATTGCCTTTATTGTATCATCAATTTAATATTTGCTCGAAAGCTTTAAAGACACAAAGCATGACATAAATTTGCAAGATCTAAGGTGGGACAAAAAAAAAAAACCACCATCATTTCCTTTCCCGTGCTAGAAGAAGTAGGAAAGCATCCCTGGGGGGATGATGGTGCCTTACACAGGATTACTAGGTTGTGAGAAGGGGCTTGTCTCTCCTGGGTAGGGGCTGACCGAAACACCATGCTCTCCCACGGCAACATGGCCGCTTCCCAGGAGTCACAGGTCACA
>JADRCC010572257.1:0-18780 GCA_019843855.1 Hylomyscus alleni | reverse complement strand
GAGACCAGAGGGATCAAGGACATCACAAGAAGCCCTACAGAGTAAACCAACCTGGGCCCATGAGGGCTCACAGAAACTGAACCACCAAACAAAGATCGTGCATGGCCTGAACCTAGGCCCCCCACAGGGGCCAGATTTATGGCAGATGTGCAGCTTGGTCTTCATGTGGGTCCCCTCCCAATTGGAACAAGGGCTGTCTCTGACTCTGTTGCCTGCCATTAGATCATCTTTTTCTAGCTCTACTGCCTTTTCTGGCCTCAGTGGGAGAGGATGTGGCCAGTCCTGCAGTGATTTGATGTGCCATGGTGGGGTGGAACACATGGGGGGCTTCCCCTTCTCTGAGGCAATGGAGAGGAGGGGTGTTTGTGAGGCTGGGACTGGGAGGGGTCTGTGGTCAAGATGTAAAGTGAATAAAATTAATAACAGTAATAACAACAACACCAATAATAAAAGAGTTGTCATGAGGTAAGCAAAAAAAGCCCACAGCCCTCAGATTTTCAAGTTCGCAGTCTGGCACTTAGCAATTTCCAGCTGTCGGTCCTCAGGCAACGTGATTTTAAATACTTTTAATTTCTCCAAGACTTGGTTTTCAGATCTATTGCATGTGGAATAATTACAGTACCTTTATTACAGGGTCGTTGTGGGACTTAGAAATAAAGAATGTGGAACACCTGCATATAATAGCAACCATCATTATAATTACAGTGTTGCCTAAAATACCCATTTAGGCTAAGCGCCAGCTCTTCAGGAGAAGTCACTTAGATGCCCCTCATTGCTCCTGGCACCACAAGTTACAGCTATTAAAAGATGTCCGTGCAGCCCCTGAGATTAGTTTCCACCCGGCTTGATCTCAGCCTTTCCCAGTGCAACACTTCTATGCTGGGATTTGCACAGAAGGGATTTCAGTGGTTGGCATTCAAGCTTGCTTTCCCTAGGGATCTCCTCTTTCCCCACTTCCCCAGCTGTGCTTTCCCACGGCAGAAGCTTTTCAGAGTGTATGTTGCTCAACTGGAACAGGAACTCATGGCTTGGGTAAATGCAATCAGCATGCTCCTAAGGAAATACAATGAACTCTACAGAATCCAAGCGCTCACCCATTTTTTTTTTTTTTTTTTTTTTAGAGAAACTTGGATGTATGCTCTAGTCCTCTCCCTCAGTAAAAAGCAAAATAAAAAGCAGGTGGAAGTTATGGAATAACTCTCTGGTGCAGTGGCTGGGAGGGTAAAGGAACTCGATGCAAAGCCTGATGACCTGGATTCAATTTTGAAGGCATTCCTGGGGTTGCCAGCTGGAACATAGGACTGCATGCATTGTGGGGGAGAGAGCTAGTACCTGGGTGTGCTGAAACCCTCCTGGCTCAGCACAAAGATGATACCAATAACCAGCTCGGAATAAAGATTATACCCCACAATCAGCTTGGAACAAAGATACACTCTGTAACCTTGGGAAATCATCTTCACTCCTGGCCTGGGTTAGCTTTGTAAAACTGGAGTAAGGAATTTTTAAGAATCTTAATGGTTTGGACTTATCTTGGAGGATCAAGTGGACATTGGACAGGTAATCAGAACTACTAAAAATTTTAGATACAAAAATAAAATAAAAAATAAAAAAAAAGATCATGAGAGTCAACTAACCTGGACTCTTGGAGCTCTCAGAGACTGAACCACCAACCAACAGGCTGGATCTAAGCCTCCTCACACATATGTAGCAAATGTTAAACTTGGTCTTCATGGGGTCTGAACAACTAGAGTTGGGGGTGGCTATCCCAAAAAGCTGTTGCCTGTTCATAGAATATGTTCTTCTAGCTAGGCTACCTTGTCTGGCCTCAGTGGGAGAGTATGCGCCTAGCCTCACAGAGACTTGATGTGTCAGAGTGTGGGGGGGATACCCAAAGGGGCCCCCACCCATTCATAGGAGAAGGGGATGGGGATGGGGGGAAGGATTGTGGGAGGGGGTGACCAGAAGTGGGGCAGTAAGTGGGATATGAAGTGAATAAGTTAAAAATAAGATAAAATAAAAAGAATTTTAGATACATTATTTCCTCCTCCTCTTTGATTAGGTATAAAGGGCCATCACTCACACTTTCTCCAGTGGATAGGTGCCCAATGTATTAAACGGGTTGGTTTTACATGTCAGCCAAATACTTGATTTGAACCAGATGTGTCTGACTCCAGTATTTGTATCCAGGCAACTGGATTAATATCCAGGTAGGTGTAAGAAGCTGTGTGTGCTAAGCAGTACAGTGAGCTAGACTGTGGGGAGCCTGGGCTAAGGTCTGGTTCTGCCCCTAACTAGCTCTACTCATCCACTGACCCAGGGAGGCTCTAGGTGGCTGACCCTCTCTCGCACATCTATGAGGGATGCCTGCTTATTGTATTTCTTCCTGGGGAGGGGCTTTGAGTTTGAGTGAGAACACTTTCATTAATCCTAGCACTTATTTTGGCCTTTCTGGAGTTGTTTTCTCATCTATATAGTTGGGTAAGTAATGCTCTTGCTAATTTACAAAGTTCAGGGGGAAGGACAAATAACATTTTTTTACTATAAGGAGTTTTATAAATTGCATAGCTTTCATTCATTCATTCATTCATTCATTCATTTATCCATCCATCCATCATCCGTTCATATGATTAACAAGCATCTGGGTATGTACTGGTTCCTAAGAATGTAACACTATGATTCAACCCCTGCCTTGAGGCCTTTCCATTTTATGTGGACATAGTGAAGTCCATCGTAAAATTGCTGTGAATCAGCTTAGTTACTCTCAAGGGAAACCAGGCTTACACATCTAGCAGGATAGCGATATGTTATTCCAGTCCACAAAGATTTAGAGAATTCCTGCTCAGTACGAGTGTTTACGTCCCCAATGAGGCATGAGCTTCCTCCATTCTTCTGTTGTTGGTGTCTTGTTTGGGAGAAGGAGACATTGGGTTACACATGCCCAGGAAAGTTAACACTGCTTCACCAGGTAAATTGAAGCCTAGGCTCCTCTCTAAGACATCCTGACAGACATCCATGGGGGAGCAGAGATCTTGTAGCTGTCTTGTGACTCTTGTGTAGAGACATTTTCTCCAACGAAAATGGTCCTAGTTAGATATTAGTCTTTGCTTAAAAGAAATGGCTGCACATGTAGCTTAATGGTAGAACATGGCCCAAAGGTCTGGAATCAATTCCACAGTACTACAGGAAAAGAAAAAAAAAAGAAAGAAAGAAATAGAGAAAAGAAAGAGATGGGGATGAGATGGTTAGATTTACTTGATACTACACTGTTTATTCTGGTTGGAGTTGTGACTTATTTTTGTGTGTGTATATGTGTACATGGCATGTGTGTGTGAATGTGCATGTGTGTGTGTGTGAGTTGTGTATAGGTCAGAGAACAGTTTGTTGGAGTCAGTTCTCTGCTTCCACCATATGGATCCTGGGTATAAAACTCAGGCTCTCAGGTGTGGTAGCAAGTGCCTTTACTTACTGAGCCATCTAGCTGGCCTGCGAATGTTACTATTAATTAAATTCAGTGTCATATATAATTAAATATTAATGAAATTGCTGCAAAAACTTACTTGCACTTTTAGAAAACTCTACTAAAAGTGAGTAGTTTGTAAGAAATTGCTACAAAAATTGTATATGTGGAACAAGTGGACAGAGTGAAACGGGCTTCATACCATCACTTTGTCACATCCTATTGACTAGAATTTTGTTTTGTAGTTGCATAGTGACTGAAAAATGTAGTCTTCTATCTGAAAAGCTATATACCAATGTCATCCTCTAAGTTTTTATGATCTTGAGAGTTTGAGAGAAGGGTTATCAGTGAGAAACAGCAGTCTATTTTACTCATATACACACATACAGACGAGGGAAATCATGACTAGGGCTAAAAACCTAGTCAACTACTGGGGGGTGGGGGGTAGTGATGTCATAGATCTCAGAGGAGAACCCACAATTGCTACTTTCCTAAACCAGCACAATCCCTAACTGCGTTCTAAATATTTGTTCTTAGGCCCACAGATAAGTGCAGTTCTCACTCTTCATTAAGGAACCCTCTCTGCAACAGAGGGAGAACATTACAGAAAATCACAAGCAGTCACAACGGATAGAGGTAGGGACCGTCCCTGACGGACGTGGGAGAAGAGGCAGAAAGGTTGTAAGAGCCAGAAGTACGGGAGTTTGCTTGTCTTGTTTTTAAATTGAAGAGCTGTGCCCAGGTAGCCTCGGATAACAGAACACTGGGTGCCTAGTTCCCTCTCTAGGACTCTCTCACTGTACCCTTCCCCCACCTGAATCCTATTCAGCCTGACATTAATGGACTTGTACTCATTTTATTTTTTAAAATATGAAAATTCTTTATTGTGGCTTGGGCAATTACATTAATATGTAATGTCACTTACATTATTTGTAATTAAATTAGTAAGACTAGCACTATATTTGGTTCACAACATAATGTTTACATTCCAGGACTTGATTTTTACTATTAAATGAATCCCTATGAATGGTGAATCAATAACCAGCCCAAACTGAGGCCCATGGCAAGCACCTGTCCTTGACACTATTAATGATACTCTCTTATACTTGCAGACAGGAGCTTAGTAATGGCTGTCTTCTGAGAGGATCCACCCAATAGCTGACTCAGATGGATACAGACGCACATAGCCAAATAGTGGATGGAGCTGTACTCATTCATTTTATTCTACAAATGTTTGTTGTCAAGGACATTGGGCTTTGGGACAACAGTGACAGGCTGCTTTCTTCTATAGTGTATGGTTGCCATAGTCAGCTTCAGGTTGTTCAGAGAAGAAAGAATTTCAACTGAGTAATTGCTTCCATCAAATTGGCCTGTGAGTGTGTTTGTAGAGCATTTTTTCTTCCTTCCTTCTTTCCTTCCTTCCTTCCATTCATTATATGTGTATACAGAAGTCTATATGCATGTATACCACATGTATGCCTGGTGCCCAAGGAGACCGATGTCAGAACTGGAGTTCTAGAAGGTTGTGAACCATCATGTGGGTGCTACAAGAGTACCAAATGTTCTTAACCACTGAGCTATCACCCCAGCTTTGCAGGGTATTTTCTTGACTAATGATTGACAGGGGAGGGCCCAGCCCACTGTGAACAATGTGGTCTATAAGAAGAGTAGCTGAGCCAGCCACGGGAAGTAATCCTATAAGCAGGTTACTCGGTGGTTGGGGTTTCCACTTCAAGTTCCTGCCTTGGCCTCCCTGGGTTAAATAAAGACTGTAACCTACAAGCCAAGTAAACTCTTTCCCCCTCAAGTTGGTTTTGGTCAATATTTTATCACAGCAACATTGAAGCAAACTAGAACAGTAATTTTTGGCTCAGGGATCACATCCAACAGGTAGATTCAGAGAGATGAGTTTTGTTTGCATCTGCCCCAGCATTTAGTCCTTGCTGAGGGTTCAACAAGGTCTGAAGAGATTGCAGAGTTCAGATGAGTGCAATGAGGACTGGATGGTACTATACACCATACGCCATGCACTATTCTGGGCAGCTAATTTCTTAGGTCTGAGGCCTACTTCCCCATCTGTACTGGATTGAGTGTTTATGTCCTCTAAATTCCACAGTACACATTTACTCTAGTGCAGCAGCAGTACAATGTGGGAAATTTAGGGTGAGATTAGACCAAGAAAGCACTGCTCTGATAAAAAGGCTAGGGGAAACTAACTAGTTAGGTCCTCTTGCCCTTCCCACATCTTTGCCATGGGAAATACCATATTCACTCCTCTGAAAGAGAAAATGACCAAACATCACCTGAGAAGTACAGATAGCAAACTTGGTGATTTGGATTTGTAACTGCCAGAACTATGAGGAATGAGCCTCTGTTCATTAAAAATGACATCTTAGGCATTACATATTGATCAGACTGAGATGCTTACTATAAAATGAGAAAGCTGGATTTAATAACTTAACATTTAAAGAACATTACTAAGCCACACTGCGAAATGCTTACCACTTCCAGAGTCACTACCATCCGTTGGCAGAGCCTCTTGGGTTTTGAATCTTGAGACGTCATAGATCATTGCAAACAGAGGTAGAGTGTGACAGAGACTAGTCCTTCTGAAGTGGCCTGGTGAGAGGACTGTGTTTTGAAAGGGAAACCCTCAGCAAGTATACCAACCACATCTTTTTATTCTGAGGAACGTGAGGGCACATGGTGAGGTACAGATGCTAGAAGCTCAGAGAAGATACAGAAAAGCAATCAACATAGCCACTAGGCTGATGCAGGAGTGATGGATGGGTCAAGATGTTTCCAGGATAATAGCAATAAGAGAGCAAGAGGTAGAATTGGGTCATGAGAAAAATGGCGGTACCATGATCTACCTTGGCTGGGATGGTTCTCTCTGCATATTTACTTCCTTTTTCTGGTTTAGATATTTTGAGAGCTCTTTACAATTTATTTTACAAACTCTTATGTACTTAGATGATGTCAGGTCCTGTTCTATGTATGTTATAATCAGTATGATATGGACATCACTGTTACTCATACGTCACTGAAGCACAGCAGGGAGGACAGTGGACTTGGGTGTATGCCCACTAGTAATAGCAGATCCAAGACTTAAACCCAGGTTACCAGTTCAGAGGTCAGGCACCTCACTTTTATACCACAATGATTTTCACAGGCATCAAGCAATTTCTTAGTATCTACCATGTGCCAATTTAAGTATTTGACTCAATCTTGTGTTTCATCTAATTTAAATTGTTCAATTCTATGGGGTAAATAACAGCTAACAGGTCAGCCTGGAATGGTTAAAAAAAAATACTACTCAACCCAATGATTGCCATCTGAATGATGGAAATGGTTGAAGTCCCAGTCTTTGCATCTGGCATTCACAGTGACAACCTGTGCACTAGCTGTCGTTTCAAGAGCTGTGAAAAATGAGACAAAAGCTCCATATGTTAAGATTTCACAGGCGTTTCACGAGGCCACAGCTGAAGCAGGGTGCAGAAGGAGGATAAAGAGAGCATAAAGAATATAGTTTGTGAAAGTTGAAGTGAGTGTTTTTTTCCATCCTTTCTCTCTCCAATTTAACATATTTATAGGGGTAAATAAAACAGGGAAATTACATTTGAAAATCTGAAACTGGGAATTGGATTTACAGCTTTTCTGATCTCACTTAAATTTTATTTTATGGGTATGGGTGTCCTGCCAGCATGCATGTCTGTGCACCATGTGTGCCTTGTGCTCAAGGAGGCCATCATATCCCCTGTCAGCAGAATTTATAGATGGTTGAAGGCTGCTGTGTGATGCTGGGAATTGAACATGGTTCCTCTGGAAGAGCAGCTAGTGCTCTTAACTGTTGAGCCATTTTTCCAGTCCCATTATGGCTCTTTCTTTACTGCTGACCAAGGAGGTAACAACTGTTTAGCTGAAGAAAGATTTGTTAGCCAGAATTTTCTTCTTTTGTGCTTGTGTTTGTTGACTATACAGCAAAATGAAATGCAAAGGACACGTCTACTCCTAGCAAACAAATGTATGTATAAAACAGAAGCATACAAAATAGAAGTAGGAAATACATTCATGGGCTAGTTAAAGTGTCTGGAACCATTTACTTAACCTGTCTGGGATTTTGTCAAGCCATTCATGATTTGGGAAAGCAAAAGTCTGATCCAAAGTGTCATGATTACTGAGTCAGCCACTAATATAACAATATAACTATTTATGCTGTTGTGTTTCTGATATGCTTATAGTCTCTCTCATTGGCTCTGCACAGTAGACAACTCCATCCCTGTATTACACATTATTGAATACAATCAACATGCTAGGCTAGTCCCACAACACCCAGAGTGAGTGCTTTAACACGCCCAGGATCATACAACCAGAGGTGAGGAGGACACAACATCCTGTGACTGGGATCAGCAGAACCCAGACATGAAGAACTCGGCCTGACCAGTGGAATGGGTTCCTTCCAGTCTGGGCCAGTGCCCTGAGCAGATCTTCAGTGAGAACTTCACAGCCAGTCCCACAACGCCCAGAGGAAGATCCACTCCCAAGCACCCAAAAAAGCCCAGGATGATAGGATCAGAGGTGAGGAGGACACAAAATCTGCCCCAAGACCTGAAGTAACCAGGACCAGCAGGACCCAGGCACCCAGGAACTCCACCTGACTAGTGGCACGGGTTCCATCCGGTCTGAGCCATTACTTTGGGCAGACCTTGGGTGCAAACTCTATAGCCAGTCCCACAACACCCAGAGGAAGCTCCACTCCCAGGTGCTATAACACGTCCAAATTCACAGGATCCCAGGATCCCAGGAGCTTCTTGGTCACACCAGGATCTCAGGGCCCCAGAGGCAGTTTGACTCCCAGGAGCTCTGACAGACCCAGGATCTCAGGATCATAGGATCCCAGAATCACAGGATCATGGAGACAGCTGACCTCTGAGGAGTTCTGACACAACCATGATCACAGGAAGGACAGGCTCCAGTCAGGTATAGCAACGGCAGATAGCACTAGAGATGATTAGATTGTGAGAGACAAGCATAAGAACATATGCAATAGAAACCAAGGTTACTTGACATCATCAGAACCCAATTCTCCCACCATAACAAGTCCTGGATACACTATCACACTGGAAAAGCAAGATTCAGATCTAAAATCACTTCTCATGATGGTGATAGAGAACTTTGAGAAGGACATAAATAACTCCCTTAAAGAAATGCAGAAGAACACAGGTAAACAGCTAGAAGCCCTTCAAGAGGAAACACAAACATCCCTTGAAGAATTACGGGAAAACACAATCAAACACATGAAGGAAATGAGCAAAACCATCCAAGATCTAAAAATGGACATAGAAACAATTAAGAAATCACAAAGGAAGATAACCCTGGAGTTAGAAAACCTAGGCAAGAGATCAGGAGTCATAGATGCAAGCATCAACAACAGAATACAAGAGATAGAAGAGAGAATTTCAGGTTCAGAAGATACTACAGAAAACATTGACACAACAGTCAAAAAATGCAAAAAGCAAAAAGCAGGAGACATCTAATCTAAAACATCCAGGAAATCCAGGACACAATGAGAAGACCAAACCTAAGGATAATAGGTATAGAAGAGAGAGAAGACTCCCAATGTAATGGGCCAGTAAATATCTTCAACAAAATTATAGAAGAAAACTTCCCTACCCTAAAGAGACACCCATCAATATACAAGAAACCTACAGAACTCCGAATAAACTGGACCAGAAAAGAAATTCCTCCCATCACACAATGATCAAAACACCAAATGCACGAAACAAAGAAAGAATATTAAAAGCAGTAAGGGAAAAATGTCAAGTAACATATAAAGGCAGACCTATCAGATTTACATCAGATTTCTCACCAGAGATTATGAAAACTAGAAGATCCTGGGCAGATGTCATACAGACCATCAGGGAACACAAATGGCAGCCCAGGCTACTACACCTAGCAAAACTCTCAATTACCATAAATGGATAAAGCAAGATATTCCATGACAAAACCAAATTTACACAATATTGTTCCATAAATCCAGCCCTACAAAAGATAATAGATGGAAAACACCAACACAAGGAGGGAAATTGCACCCTAGAAAAAGCATGACAGTAATCTTTCAACAAACCTAAAAGAAGATAGCCACACAAACATAATTCCACCTCTAACAACAAAAATAACAGGAAGTAACAATCACTTTCCCTTAATATCTCTTAACGTCAATGGACTCAATTCCCCAAAAAAAGACATAGACTAACAGACTGGATACATAAACAGGACTTAACATTTTGCTGCATACAGGAAACACACCTCAGTGACAAAAACAGACACTTCCTCAGAGTAAAAGGTTGGAAAACAATTTTCCAAGCAAATGGTCCCAAGAAACAAGCCGGAGTAGCCATTCTAATATAGAATAAAATCAACTCTCAACCAAAAGTTATCAAAAAGGATAAAAAAGGACACTTCATACTGATCAAAGGAAAAATCTACCAAGATGAAATCTCAGTTCTGTACATCTATGTTACAAATGCAAGGGCACCCACATAAAGGAAACTTTACTAAAACTCAAAGCACACCCCACACAATAATAGTGGAAGACTTCAACACCTCACTCTCAGCAATGGACAGATCATTACTAAACTACTAAACAGAGACACATTGACACTAACAGAAGTTATGAACCAAATGGATCTAACAGGTATTTATAGAACATTTCATACTAAATCAAAAGAATATAGCTTCTCCTCAGTACTTAATGGTACCTTTCCCAAAACTGACCATATAATTGGTCATAAAATAGGCCTCAACAGATACAAGAAGATTAAAATAATCCCACACACCTTATCAGATCACCAAGGACTAATGCTGGTCTTAAATACCAACAAAAACAACGGAAAGCATACACACACATAGAAGCTGAACAATGCTCTACTCAATGATAACTTGGTCAAGGAAGAAATAAAGAAGTTAAAGACTTTTAAGAATTTAATGAAAATGAGGACATATCATACCAAAACTTATGGGACACAATGAAAGCAGTGGTAAGAGGAAAACTCATAGCTCTAAGTGCCTCCAAAAAGAAACTGAAGAGAGCTTACACTAGCAGCTTGACAGCACACTTGAAAGTTCTAGAACAAAAAGAAGAAAATACACCCAAGAGGAGTAGAAGACAGAAAATAAACTCAGAGCTGAGATCAACCAAATAGAAACAAAAGAACTATACAAAGAATCAACAAAACTAGGAGCTGGTTCTTTGAGAAAATCTACAAGATAGATAAACCCTTAGCCAGACTAACCAGAGGGTACAGAGACAGTATCCAAATTAATAAATCAGAAATGAAAAAGGAGACATAACAATGAAATATACCTTAAATAGCTATTGCTTATTGAATATTAAAAGGTGAAAATGCTAAAATCATGTTCTAAAAAAAATCAACATGCTAGATGGCTTGGTTATCATCAGCCATTTAGTAGATGCCAGCACAAGACTTCATTTAACTCCTTTCCCAGCAAAGAAGTGTTAAAATTTATTATAACATTATGACACTCAAAAGGGTGTTTGCATGATTAATCATTTTCTTTTATTTAGTTTTCAGATGTGCAAGTAATATAAGTTCATTCAAGCATCATACAAATGGGATGCCTTTGAATCTTGTCTTATAAATTATGGTATACTCTCTCAGGCCACTTTCTTATATAACCACTAGTATTATCAACAATATAGGAGCTTGCATCCTGATAATGTGTTATGCCTGAAAACTCCTTTATAATACACATGCATTTACCCAGTTTGCTTTTGATGTGACTAGAGAGGATGTTGAGACTGTGGCTTTCAAACTGTGAAGCCACAGCCAGTGAAACTTGTATCTACTTGAGATGGTAGACTATGCATTTTTAACAGGGATGACTTGTTCCCCTGTGGACTTGGGAGTTGACTGCCCTCCCTTCAATCAGCCTGAGGAGTTGTTTGCCAGAGCTCAATGGCTGTTTTGATATTTCAGAGACATGGTCTCAGCCACTTGAGACAGCAGGAAATCAACCATCTACCAAAATCTCAACAGCTGGAGTCCTTACACTGATAATAACCTAATTTGCAAAAATGTGAATGGCTTGAATTGAAGTGAGGATTTGAATATTTTAAAAATTGATGTGAGAGACAGACTTGGAAAATGTCATCACCAGCAAGGGACCTCAGAGATCACAGCGTTAAGTCTATATATTTTATGTTAAAGTGAAGAAAATTGAGCTCCAAAGCTGGGAAGAACATTAACCTGCTTGTGTGAGTATTTGTTTAAAAAAATGTTACCTAAGAGATAGTACCATTAAGTAAAATATCCTGAACATTTTTTGCTGTTTTTGTTTCTTTTAGACAGCATCCCTATATATATATCCCTGGATGGCTTAGAGCAGTGGTTTTCAGTCTGTAGGTTGTGGCATCTTTGGGAAACATCTATCTCCAAAACTATTTACACTAGGATTTGTAACAGTAGCAAAATTATAGTTATGAAGTATCAGTGAAAATACTTTTGTGGTTGGGAGTCACCACAACATGAGGAACTGTATTAAAGGGTCAGAGCATTAGGAAGGTTGAAAACCATTCACCTAGAGTTTACTGTGTAGACCAGGGTGGCCTCCAACTCTCAGAGACCTGCCTGCTTCTGCCTCTGCCTCCTGAGCGCTGGGATTAAAGGTATATGCCACCATACTTGATTTGGAATAAAAAGTATCATAGCTGGGGAGCAGAGGCAGGCAGATTTCTGTGAGTTTGAAGCCAGCCTGCTCAACACAGTGAGTTTTGGGCCAGCCAGAGTCATAAGATGAGACCCTGTCTCAAATTAATAAAGCGTCATAACTTGGGTAGATTATAAATAACACAAATTGTTTATAGTTAAAAAAGTTCAGGATTAAGGCACTTGTACAGTTAGGCTCTGGTGAGGGCTGGCTTCCTGGATCATAGAAGGCCATCTTCTGACTGTGACACACGTGACAGGAGAAGGTGCTGAGGCAGCACAGTGGGCTCCTTTTATATTGGCACCAGTCTCACTGAAGGCTCTGTCTACATGCATCACTTCCTGAAGGCCTCATCTTCAAATACTGTCCTGTGAGGTGTTAGATTTCAGTGTACGGTGTATACTGAGAGAGGGTCATAGCTGTTCATTTTATTTCAGAAGCCAGCCTTAACTTATCCCCATAGCTTTCCTGTTTGTGGAAAGAAACAGTTCAAATTCACATGGCTGTAGCTCCTGCAATCCATCCCAGGTCCCCAGTGGCCCTTCCTAAGCCTTTTATGTGGATCTCGTCTGTAGCACTTGAACTCTGAACCTTACTTCCTAGTCATGGTCCTCATCTCAGGAGCACAAATGAGAGGGAAGCTAAGCCCCCAATAAAGCCTGAACTCTGAAATCGAAATCTATCACTCCTGCCATAGGCTGTAGATTAGAGGCAACTAGCAAGTTCAAGGAAGAGATTGTAACCTCTCCTCATGGAAAGCTTGTCTCACGCTGCTTTATTTTTAGCCCCTGGCACATGTATATCAACTAATGAATTGCTTGAGAGGGATTACATTTTTAATGGTATTATACAAGACTTCTAAAATACACACATTTCTTGACTATTGGATAGGCAGAAGACTTAGAGATATGAATTTAGACTGTAAAATGTACTTTCTAAAAATATAGACTCAAGCTTCCATATCATATTCTTTCAGGGTCAGATTCCTTATATCTATGCAGAGTTTGACAATATAATTGATATTCTTTATGAAGTTCAAAACTGTTACTCTTCCTCTTCTGTGGAAGTCCTGTAGAAAAAAACATAGCTTGGGGTCCACTTGAACCATTGTTAAAATTGTCGAGGTCAAGTGCCATTTGATGTCTCAAATCTTAGCACTCCTAGCTTTAATTTGTAGCCTAGATCCTACTTCAGTGGCCCCTTCCTCTTCCCAGCTTCCCGGTGGCCAGAACATCCAGGTAGCCCAAGTAGGACTAAACCTGGGCTTCCTCCTGGGACTGTGAATCTTAAGCAATGGCAGAAAGAAGAGGGATTCTGAATCTGGAGGTGGAGAGGTAGAGACAGGTCATCTGAGGCAGCCATTGTGGGGTCCCTCAGGGTCCAGTGCCAATGGTTGTTGTCAGTGTCATAGCAGTAGTCTGACCAGACACACCTTTGATGCTATGCAGACTGCTTGGCTCTCCTTGATTCTGCTATGTGTCGTGATCCTTATTGTTTAACCTTCCCGCCACCAGGCCTTGAAGCCAGCATGTATTCTTCTACGAAAAATTTTAGTCTTCTGTTTATTCACTCAGATTGTTTTCTATTAAACTGTATGGACAAATGCAGTTATGAAATTGAGAGTGATTTTTGGATCGTTTGGCTTTCTAGTAACTGATTTTAGACTCTCTATTCTTGATTCATTATATGCTCTGTGGCAGTAGGAAAGTTTGATTTTATGGAGAGGTAATGGGTTATCTCTGATCACAGTCTCAGCTCTGATTATTTTTAACTGAGTAACATTTGAAGTATGATTTAATGTCTCTGAGCCCTTACTTTGTCATCAACAAAAAAGGGAGAGATTGTGACCCATTTGTGTCAGATTCCCAGCCAGTCTCCAGTTCATAGCTTATGTGTCAGTCTCTATATGTGACTGATACTTTTATAAGAGGAAACCTGGGTAAACCCTGGAAATCTGTAAGGATACAGGGAGAAGATGAAGAGAAGAAAATAAAGTCTGCTGATGCCTTGGTCTTGGTCTTCTAGTCTCTAGGACAGAGGGACAATGAATTTCTTTAGAGTAAGCCCCCTGGTCTTTGACACCTTGCCCTAGTAAGGACAGTAAGGTTTATCTCTGGATGCTATGAAAGTTGAAGAGAGAATATTAAGAACACAGAATATTTTATTATGGTAACTGACTTTTAGAGATTAAAAGCTTGTAGCAGATAAGTTATAGGAAACATACTGTAAGAGTGAATATGAAAATATAATATTTAAAGTATCAAATAAAAATTAAAACAAATTTAAAATTTATTATATTAATCTTTAAAAAGAGATAATATGGTTTGGAAGAATTGTCTGGGGGAGGCTGGTACCAATGCTTTCTGCTAAGTCTGATGATGTCAGTTTCACACCTAGACTCCTCATGTTGTAAGGAAAGAAATGACTCATATAAGTTGACTTCCATATACATTTTATTTTCCTTTTGTTTAACTTTACATTTCTTCCAATTTTGTTTAACTTTTTATCTCTTAGAGTTGTTTGTTTGTTTGTTTACTATATTATAGGTTTAAGAAATGAGAGAGATTTTGAGGTAAGCAAATCTAAGAAATGCTTTTATTCGGATCAAGGTCATTAAGGAAAGATAAGGAATAGATGCAGAAAAACACATTTGCCTTTGAAATATTTTTAAACTGACAAAATCTTTAAAGAGCATGATTCCAAGATCGAAGCCTTTGCTTTATTATATAACATCCAACAGTGCGGCCACCCTGTGGCTCCCGCCTGTTTCTGAGGGAAATGTACTTTTCTGACTGTGAGTCTCACTGTAGGGAGCATTATAAAGTGACGAGTGAATGTTTAAGACTCCATAAATCCACTCGTAAGTAGTTTATCTACAGTCTAAGGTGTCACAGTGCTCTCTTACATTTTCATGAAAGATATATCTTTGTATGAGGGACTGTGTGTTGACTCAGAGATAAAAATTAATAGGATTCAGTTCACCAGAAAAATCTAAAAGAAAAATATATTGATGTGTGTTGACTTAACTAAAAGTTCTCAAGGTGGAGGTGGAGGGGCACTACACTAAATAATGAGTAGGAGCTCAGGGCACTAAGCTATGGCTTGGGCTCCAGATTATTTGATGAGACTCAAACTAAGGCAAGGCTTGTAAATTTATTTTTAGAAAGAATCTTCAAGATATTTCAATTTTGTGGTGGGAAAACATTGTAGGATATTTGATCCTACCGTGAATCCCAAGATAGTGTTATTTATTGCAAATACCTATTTTTAGTTGGGGTATGGCTCAGCCTCCGCATACACCTTTAATCCAAGAGCTTTCTGGCTAAATATTGTAAACAGGATTAAATAAAGTCAAGTATAGGTCAAGAGACAGAGCTAGCAACCTGTTGGCAGGAAGTAGATATAGGAGTATTAAGAATAAACCATAGAGAGGGAGTAAGAGGGAGTCAGTGGGATAGATAGGGAGATGCACAGGAAGCAGAGGGGAGGGAGCATTTGGTTTGGAGGATGTTTTTTGAAATGGTATGAGAGAGGGCATTGCTACTGGGACATTGGATGAGGATGAAGGTCAGCTGGATGCTTTCTCTGCCTCTCTGAGCTAACAGGCTTTCACCCCAGCATCTGGCTCCTGAGTCTTCATTGGTAAAATGATTGAGGTTTTGTAAAAAAAAAAAACAAAACAAAATAGGAAAAACATTTTAAACTTGTATGACATCTAGCTATTGATGAGGATTGGTAAAAGATACTCCTATATCGATGGGATTATAAATGTTATAATAATTCTGAAGACGTGTTCATAGAGATAACAAATGCTAATACTATAAATCTCAGTACTGCTATGAGTCTTTCTCTAGATTTCCTCATATGATGGCACTACTTTGCATTTCCTTTCCTTTCTTCTTCTAATGCCAGGATATAGACACACACATATATATGTATGTATGTGCATATCCTGACCTGCAGGACTTAAGCAACGGGTTCTTGAGGGAAGGGAGGGAGCAACAACAACAAATTGGGATCAGGAGATGCAAAGGAAGGAGACAAGACAAAAAAATTCTGTTTAAGTCTCCATTTACTCTAGGGAAACAAAGAGCTTTTAAAGCTACAGACCACAAAGGTATTGCTTGGTTAACGTAAATGGAATGTCCCCATTTAAAGTGTCCAGAAAGGAATGTCCTCATTTTAAGGTATTTGGAAAGCCCCCTATCGTAAAACGTTGCAGGTCAATTATGGGGCAGAAGCAAGATAGTGGAAGAGACCAAAGAGTGTTAGTTAATAGATGATGGCCCAGGGACAAGATGGAGATTGAGATGCCAAGGGCTTTTGGGCCCATATATATATATATATATATATATATGCACATGGTCCGTGTGTAGGGTTGTGCCTGAGAGAGCAGGTAGAGCAGGTGCCTAAGAAGGGCAGAAAAGAACACTAGATTCCTTTGGAGCTGGAATTATAGGCAGTTGTGAGCTACTCATTGTGGGTTCTGGTAACAAAACCTAAGTCCTGTGGAAGAGCATCCTTAACCTCTGAGGCATCTATTTAGCCATATCACCAGTTTTAATAATTTGGATAGGAGATAGAAAATAAAGGTCCTGTGACTGGGACAGTACAGTTTGCTTTAGTCCAGTATCATCTAGCTTGTCTTGGAGAGTCGTACTCATTGCACCTTTTTGCTGCTTCTGCAGGTTTTCCAGTTCTCCTATGGTCTCTTTTGTGAATTCTGATATTCTCATTATTTCTTTGCTATATTGCTTTCAATATTTTATATTTTATTTTATTTTATTGACTTTTCTCAAGCCTGGAATCAAACAGAAGCTACATGCCCTTCCAATTGTGTATGTGTGTGTGTGTGTGTGTGTGAGTGTGTTGTGTGTTTATTACTTCACAATCTATGAGTCTGCTGTGACTGTATGTTTTTGAGCCCATGTTCAAGATTTTGGTTCCATCCTTAGTCATCCCAAGACTCCTAAGGCTTATGGGAGGATTCTCTGGAAACTCATTCATCTGGTTGTTGTCAGTATTTAGCAGGAATGTGACTCATGCTGGCCAGTAGCTGTAGGCTACTCCTTTAATTTCTTTTTTACATGGAGGCTACTCCATAAAGGAATCAGATAATTGACTTCATAAGAGAGAACAAGAGAAATGATGGGAGAAATAGCATGAGGTGAAGTGAGAAAGAGACAACAAGAGAGCACAAACAAGAAGGAAGCTAAGCCCCCAATAAAGCCTGAACTCTGAAATCTAAATCCATCACTCCTACCATAGGCTATAGATTAGAGGCAACTCATAAGTTCAATCCACATATACTCAGAGCTTGGAAAGTCACAAATCTCCAAGATCTCAAGAACCAGCAACCACTACTTTACTAAACCAGCATTACCTAACTGGATTCTAAGCATTTGTTCTTTTGTTTGTTTGTTTGTTTGTTTTTTCGAGACAGGGTTTCTCTGTATAGCCCTGGCTGTCCTGGAACTCACTCTGTAGACCAGGCTGGTCTTGAACTCAGAAATCCGCCTACCTCTGCCTCCCAAGTGCTGGGATTAAAGGCGTGTGCCACCACCACCTGGCAAGTATTTGTTCTTATACCTACAGATCAGTAGAGCTCTTCCTCCTCATCAAAGAAACTACTCTTTGAAGCAAATTGAGACCATTATAGAAAATCATAACCAATATTGTTGCGGTGCCATGCATGAAGATTCCCTGTCGTTACAATGGATTTCTTCATCCTCTGCTCTTACCATCTTTCCAGGCCTTCTTTCACATGTTACCTGAATCTCAGGTGCAGAAGTTGGGCCTCAGTACCTCACTATCTCTTGTTCTCTGCATTTTGGACCATTTGAGTTTTCTGCAATGGTCTCTGACTACTGGAAAGAGGTGCTTCTTTGATAAAAGATGAGAGCTACACTTCTCTGGAATAAAAGGATAACTATTTAGAATGCAGTTAGAAATTATACTGACTTAGTAAAGTGGTGGTAGTAGGTTCTCCTCTAAGATCCATGACCACAACAGCCCCCTGTAGTTGGCTGGGCTTCTAGTACTGGTACGATTTCCCTCCTTTGGAGCAGGCCTTAAGTACGATTATACTGCTGTTGGTTACTACCAAGATAAGAGTACACAATTGAAGCATTAGGGGTATCTTGCTAGGCTGGTTATTGTTGTGGTTAATAGGCGTTTCAGCCTGATAGAAGTACTGATTACTTCCATCTCTCGGAAGAGAAAAATCATGCTTTTTTAAAGACACTGCAAATCACATAAACAATAAATGTAACCATTAGCTAAAATCTACAGTTACAATCTAAAAATTAACAAATCCAAAGGATGATGGTTTGAACCATTTAAGATCTTCCTCCTTCAAACATCAGAACAGAAAGTTATAGGAATGCTTTGAACGATAAACACTGCAGCTAAGAGGTGACTTGACGTTGAACTGAATCAAGCTGAATCAGGTACAAGATGAGAAGACAGATAAAGTCAGATGAAGGAGACGTGGCTAAAGTTAGTTCAACTCGTGGGGGGAAGAAGAGACAAGCAGCAAGGGGTCACTGAGAGAGGTACTGAGGAGACGTCTTATAGGCGAATGGAAGAGAAAG
>JADRCC010572255.1:0-13970 GCA_019843855.1 Hylomyscus alleni | reverse complement strand
TATCTATGAAGTTCATATTCAGGAAAAAAATAAAACAAATGGAAAAGTCTTTTGATGACAATTTAAAGTGTAATTTACCCTATACAAACACTAATGTGTTTTTTAGACTCAATTATGGATTATTTCTTTAAACTCAAGTCTTTCCTCCCCTTTATGTGTTAACACCTGAGAAATTGAAGTCATTCCTCCACTGGTTGATGGGTTATAATCATAACTGGTACCTTACATTTTCACAGGAACACAAAATAATCATGCATTTTCTATTTGATAAACTGCGGTTACTGGGTTTAGGGCAGACCAGGCTTAGAGCCTATGATTCATCAAGCTGAGACATGACTTTCTGGAAGCGAATATACAGACATTAACACACAAATGTTAGTCCACTATAGCTGGAGAATCTAAATGTACAATCCAATTGGTTTGATGATGGTTGCATTCTTTGCCTCCAGACATGGGTGATTAACAGTGTGCTTAATGTTCATGGCCATTTGTCACAGCCAATTCACCCTCAAGCTGTGCTAGACCCAAGTGTTCTCCTTTTTGGTGGCTGGCATTTGGGCAGCAGATGGTGCCATTGGTTGAGCATCTATTGGATAGATGTTTTTGTAAGTGAACCCAGCAGCTGACTATGCTGGCACCTCGCCTTCAAGTTCCACTGTGCGTCTAATTAAGAGAGAGTCCGCTCGGCTCTAATAAAGATTAGCATTTGACTTTGAATGAAGACGGTCCCTTCATAGTGGTTTTAAAACTTACACTGAGGTGTTGTATTTGGCTAGAACCTTCCACCAAAACACTCAGTGCTAAACGTGGAATGGTTTGCAAAATCATATCAACAAATCTGAGATGGCTCTTTTTACCAAATGGGCACCAGATATGTTCAAAGCACTATGGCTGTCATTCCCAGTCAGGCAGCCAAGTATGGGTAATAAAAACGAAGAAGTATAGTTGGTGTTTATCTAGCATTTGTTGTGTGCCTGGAGCTGGCTAAAATCTGCACGCCATTAGTTAATCAAATAGCTCATCTCAGCGCTGTGCGATAGGCACTGTTGTGATCCCCACCACAGAGCTGAGCCAAAAGATTCTTAGTGAGAAGAAGCAACTTGCCCAAGCTCCCGGGGACCATAAATGACAAAAACAAGATTTAAACTTGTTCAAGTCTTCAAGTCTTCTGATTCAGAACTTTTAAAGTAAGGGCAGTTTTGCCCTCCATGCCCACACCCTAGAAATATTTGATGATAGTTGTGGGCATTAGGGGGCTGTCAACATTGAAGTTAAGAGTGCTGCTTCAGGTCTATAAGCAGGCACTGTTTCCACATTGTACAGAAAAGCTCCTTAGAACAAATATGGAATGCAGTCTCCTTTCAAGGTATAGAAAACACTGCAAACTAGTTTAAGACCCAAATTCTGTGGCTTTTAATCCTATTGTAAGTGATACAGTTAAGAGGGGAAGACATCACTCAGTTGGTACTGCCCAGAATACATGAAGCCGTGGGTTCAGTCTCTAACACCACATAAAACCAGACATGGTGGTGTATGCCTACAATCCTAGCATTTGGGACTTAATATCAAGGTTATCATTAGTTATGTAGAGAGTTCAGGGGCAGCCTGGGCTTCTGTATAAAATTGTGTCTTCAGAAAGGGAGTGGGGAAGAGATGAGATTGAGAAAGTAAGAGAGAAGGAAAAAAAGAAACAAAGCCCTTCCAGTCTCAGATTCCACATCTGCAGATACAGCCAGCCTCAGGTCAAAATATTTGTGGGAAAATTGTCTTTGTACTAAACATATTATTTGTTAAGCATTACAATAGAATGACTATGCAGAATTTACACCTTATTAAGAATTATAAGTAATAAGAGATAGTACCCACAGTATGCAAGAGAACTATGGAACACCCTCACATTTGTTATCCTTGGGGACACAGGAACCAGTCTCCCCTCTGGTTACTGAAGAATGACTAATCCATTGTAACATCTGTACAATAGGTCAGACGTTTTTTTATCTCCAGTAGAATGTAAGTGATTCCAACAACAGCTAATTATTCTTAATGCACTGTAATTGCTTACATTTATCTAAATGAAAATAAAACGCACTCAGTTGAAAATTGCTTCGCTGAACTCATTCTAATTGTATAAATGCACAATTATCCTAAAGGCAGCTATTTATATTCACAGAAGACGTCATTCCATCCGAAAGCAGTTCTTTGTCAGACACCACCTATGATGACCGTAAGTGGCCCCCTTTATCATTTAAAAACATTAGATACTCTGAAGAGTGAAGATCATTTTTTTAAGATTTATTTTTACTTGTGTGTGTGTGTGTGTGTGTGTGTGTGTGTGTGTGTATGTGGACCATATGTACGTGGGTACCCAAGGAAGCAGGATTCCCTGGAGCTGGAGTGAAAGGTCATTTTGTGACCCTTTCTGTTATGGGTATTAAGAACTGAATCCAGGTCCTGGTAAAATGCAGTTAGCTGACACTTCTCTCTCTCTTGCTCCTAAGATAATTTTTTTAATTAAGTAAACTTGGGCACAAGATGTAGCTTAGTTGTTAGAATGCTTAACGTGCCCTAAGTTTGATCCCCAACACCAAATAATCCAGTTGGTATGGCGCAAACCTGTGGTCCCAGTGCTTAGAAGGCAGAGTTTAAAGCCTTACTTTGCTACATAATGAGTTTTAAGCATAACAATAACAACAAAAAAGAGAAGCCTACTTGTTTCTCTTTGAAGCAAAGGAGAATAAACTAACTTTATTTATACAAATGATTGGGAAGGAGGCCTATAATTATCATATATGCAGGCTAATATTAAAAACAGGTCCACCTAATCAGAAACCCATTGCACGAGTAAGTCTGTCTGTAAGGATGTTAAAGTCCTATTTTTAAATTTTGTATTTCTTTTCAAACTTTGTATTTCTTTTTAAACTTTGCATTCTAAATAAAGACTCAGAATTGTGTAAGCTACACAGTCTTTCACCTAGTGATTTCCAGTGGTGATATTTTACATATCTGGAATCCAGCATCAAACCAGGAAACTATAGTGTACACTTTGCACACCACTGCTTTTTAGAGAAGTGGGGACTGATAATTTTATTTGCCTTAGGAAGAAAGGCTTTTTGCAAGTTGAGGTTTTCTCCCCACCCTCTCCCTTTCTCTGTAGACAGGGTCTCACAATGTAACTCTAGCTAGTCTGGAACTCACTCTGTAGACTAAGTAAGCCTCAAACTCACAGAAATCCACCTGCCTCTGCCTCCCGAGTGCTGGGCTTAAAGGTGTCCACCACCACACCAGACACCTTGCAGATGTTCTTTAATAAAAGTTTTTGAAAGTGACACGGTCACCCATTGCACCTGAGGGAGTCTCTTACACAGAAGCGCTCACTGTGAGTTGAGAAAAAATGGCTCAGACCTCAATATGCCTTTCTTTCTAACATGTCTATTATAAAACTTAATTGTACAAAGTGTGCACAGCCTCCCTACTACACATTCCTATCAATGTTGCCTTGGGAAGAACCGCTCTTCATCTGACCTACCAAGTCCTTTGGGAAAGATTGCCAAGCTATCCGTTTGCCTGTTGGCTCATCTTTATTCATTGTTCCTTGACTCATTTTAGCCAATGACTCCTTCACTCTTGCTGGGCAGCGACCAAGTTCAGTACCTCATTCTCCAAGAATTCTACCCCCCAAGTCTCTAGGAATTGAGCGAATCCACTTCAGAAAATCCTCCATCAACGAACAGTTCATGGACGCCAGGCAGTCCAGGTGGGTGGCTATCATCTCAATGTTGATGCCTTGAAGCTAAGAAGTGCCTTCTCTAAAATTCTTTTTCTTTGTTACTTACCTTTCCAGATGATGTGTTTTTTTGTTTTGTTTTTTGTTTTTTTTTTTTTATGAAACCAAGGCAGGGAAACTAACTCAGAGATTTGTCGTTGACAGTGGGGCATTTTGGTTATTTGTTTGTTTGGTTGGTTGGTTTGGGTTTTGGGGTTGTTTTAGCTTTTGGGTTTTGGTTGGTTGGTTGGTTTGGGAATTTGTTTGGTTGGTTGGTTATTTGGTTGGCTGGTTTGTTGGGTTTGGTTTTTTTGTTTGTTTGTTTGGTTGGTTGGTTTTGGTTTGGGGTTTTTTTTTAGCTTTTGGGTTTTGTTTGTTTGTTTGTTTGGTTGGTTGGTTGGTTTTTTTTTTTCAAGAGAGGGTTTCTCTGGGTAGCCCTGGCTGTCCTGGAACTCCCTCTATAGACCAGATGGTTCTCTATCTCACAGATTCTGCTTCTGCCTCCTGAGTGCTAGGATTGGTGCTGGGATTAAGGGCATGTGCCACCACTGTCCCGCCGAGTGGGAGTGTTCTTAAGAAGGCTTTTGAAAAGGTCCTTACCTCTATCCTTGGTATTAAAGTCTGTGTGACTTATATCCAGTTACAAGGACTTTAATGCTGGAGATTAGGGAATGATGTAAATACCTGAAACATGCAACTCATAAAAAAGCTTGTGGCTTCGAGAGGTTTGAGGCCACAGTCACCTGGCCCCTTTCCTTTTGGGCTTGTGTTTAGGGGAGCGTTGTAGTAGGGAGCATATGATAGACCAGAGCACTCACCTCGGGGTAACTGAGAATCAGAGAGAGACAGGAAGGAGCTGATCCCAATTTCCCCTTCCAGGGGATGCCCCAATGTCCTAACTTTGTCCCACTTGCCCCACCCCTAAGTTTGCATCACTTTCTAGCAAACCCATAGGTTACAAGGCAAGCATCCAATTTGTTCACCTTTGGAAGACTTTGAAGTCAAATTCTAGCAGGCCTAGGATTCTAGAGTTTAATTTTATAACATTGACTCTAAAGAAACTGTCAACTTGTGGACTGTCTAAATAAATTATCATAAAGCCACATGGTAGAATGGTTATGAATTCACTTAAATGACATTGTAGAGCCCTGAACAGTGATGTGTACCTGTTAGCATAATGTCAAAAGGCCAAAGAAGGCTTACTATAAGTCTAAGGCTAGCCTGAAAGTCAGCCCAGGCTACCTACAGAATAAATAGATATTTAGCAATACGAAAATGACTTATGCAACCTCAATTTTTAAGTAAATTTTTAAAATAAAAAGTTAAGACTTCTTTTTTAAAAAAAATATAGATACTTGTAAATATATACAGTTAGGAAAAATTCGTGTTGTGAGTGTGGCCTCACAGTATGAGTACCCAAATCTTTCTTTTGTACTTCTGAGCTATAATGCACTTTGCTTCCATTTGCAGGAAGTAGACAGTTGTGAGGGAGTTTCCTTCTGGGCATTGGGGAGCTGGTGCCAGGATGTGTGTGTGCTAACCATGTGCTTTGGCACCAGGGTTATGTCTTCTCCTTAGACAGTTATGTTCTTAGCATTCCGGGAAGTAGAGAAACACAATTTAAAGATGATACACTTCAGTCAAGTCCCAGCCAATAAGAGCCCATGGGCCATATCAACTCTGCCAACCATGAGCTGACTACTTTAAAAAATTACTTTCAAGAAATTGGAGGGAATGAGTCAAAAGTAATTATATTTGGTAATTTCTGAAAACGGCATTAAGTTTTGTTGAAATACAACCACACCCAGTGTCTTCCATACTGTGTATATGGCAAGGCCCAAAATATTTACTACTAGACTTGATAAAAGAAGGGTTTGGCGAGCCTCACTCTGCTTGCTCTCGGTGGATCCTATTGAGCAGCCTCTTATCGGCTGTGTGCATGACCCCGGAGAGTCAGACTACATGTGCTTTCACTAAGAGCGGTAAAGGACCACTCGGGATGCCCTCCTCCAGAGATGCTCTTCCCATCCTTTCCAAAGCCCTCTTTCCAGTAAGCCTTACATCAACGCATGGCTGCCAGGAATATGGAGAGACTCACCATTTCTTCAATTCTTTTGTAATCACAGAGAAATGCTGTCCACCCACAGCAGCCCTTACAAGACACTGGAGAGACGGCCCCAGGGAGGACGAAGCATGCCCACCACGCCAGTCCTGACTCGGAATGCCTACAGCAGCAGCCACCTGGAGTAAGCGCTTCAGTTTTGGCTTGAGTGTCTGCCTTGCCTTTGGTGCCTTTGTAAACCTTTTAAAGTGTCTTTCTACAGTGGTGGCCCTGACTCGTTCTAACCAATTTCCTGCTAACTTACCATTTCTAATTGGTCAGCAAAGACCATGTTACTCAATTCCTCCAGGTATATATTGGATTCTTAATTTATATTCTTAATATATATTGGATACTTTAATTTCCCACCTAGGTCATACCACTCCTTGTCACTCATCGACAAGGTTGAGAATAATTGCAGTGGGGTTTTTGCAGAGTTCTGCCCTAAATGTCTTCATTTTCTTTTCTTCTGTTTCTTTTTTAAAATTATTATTTATTTATTTATTTATTTATTTATTTATTTTGAGTATTCTGTCTTCACACCAGAAGAGGGCATGAGATCCCATTACAGATGGTCGAGAGCCATCATATGGGTGCTGAGAACTGAACTCAGGACCTCTGGAAGAGCAGTCAGTGCTCTTAACCCCTAAACCATCTCTCCAGCCCCTTCTTTTACTTTTAAAAGGTATTTCTTTAGCAACACCAATTCATATAGATCAAGTTGACCTTGAACTCACTATGTAGCCAAGAGTGACCTTGAATTCCTCTTCCGTCTCCACCATCCCAGTGCTGGACTACAGATGCACACCACTACACTTGGCTCATGTGGTGCCCAGGTCTAAACCCAGGGCTTCGCACATGCCAGGCGAGCACTGACTAAGCTGCGTCTTCAGCCCTGTAAATTCTTTCTCCAAGGTACTTGAGTTAGATCCAAGGCAAACCTGTTATGAAGTCCATATTAGGGGCCATTTTCACCTGTTTTTTCAAACAGAGAAGCAAAACAGAGGCATTAAGTATCCTGCCCTAACTCTTACAGCTGAAAGCTATGCTATGGTTCATCACAGGTAGTCTTGCCTTAGAGCCAGGCTCCACTCCACCTTGCCTCCCTATCTTCTACTCTTATGGGAATGAATGTTATGTGAGCAGAGAAGCCTCCAAAGACCTGTTGGAGAGCATCTTCCAGCTTTAATGCAGGCTACGTATCAACACAGATACCTTCTCTAGTCTCAAGAAAGGATTTGTCTTGCACAATAATAGGACCTGATTCTTCCCTAATTCTGACTGTGATGATGAGCTTACATGTGAGCCAGTGCATGGTGTGCACGGGTGGACTCTATTGTGAAACCTGCAAAGTCCTATTGGATTTAGAGGTTATGAATCTCTTCAACACGTTCTTTTCGCTGTTGCCTGTGTTCCTATATGTGCGCATGTGTGTGGGTGTTTGTATACTTGACTGTACATGTATGTGGAGACCAGAGGTCAACATGGGGTACCTTCCTCAAGCAACTTTCCACCTTATTTTTTAAGCTAAGGTCTCCCATTGAACCTGGAGTTCACCAATTTGCCTCGACAGGCTGGCTAGCAAGCTTCAGGGATCTGCCTGTCACCACCCCCCTAGGGTCCATTACAGGCACCCTACCTGGCTTTTTAACGTGGGCTCTGCTGTATTGAACTCAAGTCTCCACCCAGCGCACACTCCATGATGGAGCCATCCCCCCAGCCCTCAGCCTAGTGTCCTTTTCTCTCCCTTGGATCCTTCTTCTGCTGTGTTATTCATCTTCCTTCTCTCCTTTCAGGCCTGACTCTTCGTCTCAACACTGCCGCCAGCGGAGCGGAAGCCTGGAGTCCCAGTCCCACCTGCTCTCCGAGATGGACAGTGATAAGCCATTTTTCACCCTCTCCAAATCCCAAAGAAGCAGCAGCACGGAGATCCTCGACGATGGGTCTTCGTACACCAGCCAGTCAAGCTCGGAGTATTACTGTGTGACACCTGCTGCCGGCCCTTACTACACCACCCAGACCCTAGACACCCGTGCCAGGGGGAGAAGAAGGTCCAAGAAACACAGTGTTTCTACTTCCAATTCAGGAAGCATGCCCAACCTAGCACAAAAGGATCCTTTGAGGAACGGTGTCTACTCCAAAGGTCAGGACCCACCTCCTTCCGGTTACTATATCACCGGATATCCACCGTATGCGGAGTGCGACCTGTACTACACTGGTGGCTACGTCTACGAGAATGACACTGAGGGACAGTACAGTGTCAATCCTTCTTACCGATCCTCAGCTCACTATGGATACGACCGGCAGAGGGACTATAGCAGGTCTTTCCACGAAGACGAGGTAGACCGGGTGCCCCATAACCCTTACGCAACTCTCCGGCTGCCAAGGAAAGCTGCCGTGAAATCTGAGCACATCACCAAAAACATCCACAAGGCCTTAGTTGCTGAGCACCTGCGTGGCTGGTACCAGAGGGCTTCTGGACAAAAGGATCAGGGGCACAGCCCACAGACTAGCTTTGACTCAGACAGGGGATCGCAGAGGTGCTTGGGGTTTGCCGGGCTCCAGGTCCCCTGTTCTCCAAGCAGTAGAGCATCTTCCTACTCTTCAGGTAAGATCGCTGGGGAAAGCACATTACTCCAGGGGCCACCATGTATCACACTCCCAACCCATCCCAAACCACTCCTGTCCAGGGTCATGAATTGGTCCCCAAGGTCATTCAGAGCACTTGTCCTGAAGTGGACCCATAATAAGAACTGCCAACTTGAACAGTGCTCCACAGCTTTTACAGAGCATTAGAGTCTGATGAAGCCATTTGTATATTTGAACTGGGCAAACACACGGAGAGGACCCAGTCTGTGCGCTGGCCTGTCTTGGTGCTTGCTCCAGCTTTATGCTGTCTTCATGTTGAAAGCCACGTCTCTTAAAAGTTTTCTCGATAGGCAGGGGTGGCGCATGCCTTTAATCCCAGCACTTGGGAGGCAGAGGCAGGCAGATTTCTGAGTTTGAGGCCAGCCTGGTCTACAGAGTGAGGTCCTGGACAGCCGGGGCTATACAGAGAAACCCTGTCTCGAGAAAAGAAAAAAAAAAAGTATTCTCATCACTAGAGTTTGATGTTTTGAAAGAATCAAGACACACATAAGGTTGGCAGAAGGCATTAAGGATCACACACGTCCCTTCCCACTGGCCCAGATGTGATCAATCTAAAGACTGAATATTTGTGCACCTGCCTGCATAACGCCTACAGTAATTCTGATAGAACTGGTATTTGTCAAGTATTTTCCTCCATGCTTTGCTTATCTTATCTCAGTATATACTATTCTCTACTGAATTGCTAATGTAAGGAATTTGGGAGGCTGGGGTCATAGCTCAGTGTTTGCCTGGGGTACTTGAAAACCTGATTGCATGCCCACCATCATTACTGAAAACGCCAGGAATTTTGGTAGCTAATTTTGATCATCAAGAGCATTCTTTTTCTAACCCTGGTATGGGGTTTGGCTCCTCCTCCTGCGCACATTTGCAGAGTATCTGCTGCACACCCTAATCTGTTCTAAGTAATTCGGAGAAATAGGAGCTGAGGACTGGTCTGCCCAGTATAGCGAGAGCTCAGGACTGAAGGACTCTCTGGCCTCTACGAGCTCAGGGTGTAGTCAGCAACTGAAGGAATGTATGATTTGAAGACACACTCGAATTTCTTAAACTACATAAAAACCTGGGTCCTGAGGTTTGCTGCCTCCCTGAAACGTGTGTGGGAATTCCCAAGCCTGTGGAACAGTCAGAGTGAACTTTATGATTCATAAGATTGTTGACAAGAGTCATTGCCAGGGAGACTTCTGCTTGGGTTCTATTTTATTACTATTTCTATGACCTGGACTTCCGCTAGGATTATCCCACTATGACCACATCGAACACAGGAAGAGGTTTCCATCACTGTTTCTTGTGGTTTATGGCTCTGATCTAGAGGACATCTGTCTGGCTCAGAGGACACCCTGAACGTCCTTAAAGCTCAGGCTGAAGTAATAAAAGCTTTCACGGATCACATCTGGACAGAGCTCTCCAAGAATGAAAGCAAACAGGGGTCTGGAAATCTTTGTGGATGGTTTTTTTGGTGCACAGGACAGGGAAAACACCCAAGGGAAACCAGGTGTGATTCAAAACCCTTAAACGCTTTGGCTGTTGGCTTTGTATCTAGGGCAAAGGTGAAAACGGTGTTAATACTTCCTGACTCAGACCCGGTATCAGTTCTGCTGACTGTACCACCCAGAGCATTCCTCCTCACCCCAACCCCCCTTGGCGGTTTAAGACAGGATCTTACAGTTCGTCCTGGGCTGGCCTCAAACTCATAAGGCCTCTCCCATGCCTGTCCTACCACACCTGGCTAGGAGCATCCTTTATAAAGAATTAAGTGGATGAAATCAAGGCTCCCGGAAATCCCTTCTGGAATGTTCCTGCCCCTACTTTATAGCTTTAGATATGTATTTCTACAGGCTCGGGTCATTCACGTGGAGAGCTACATTTCCTGTTTCTGGTTAGTCAGATTTTGCACCACCTGAAGGCTTTGTGGTGACTCAATTTCAGGAGTGATGGTAGCCACCTTTTCTTGGCAGCTTTGTGCCAGGGTGCCCTTTTAAAATGGGAGCAGCAGGGCTGCAGAGCAAGTGCTGGAGTTAGGTGTGTTGTTGTTCTTATTTTACAGTTAAGGTGACTCTGGTTTACATAGAGAGTTTAAATGACTCTGCCAGTCCCCTAGGCTGGCGGGTGACAAAGTAGGGCTTCTGTCCCAACACTAACAGGATGACCCCCAAGCTTCAGAGCCCTTCACTTAGTGCTCCGTCTTGGAAGCCCTGCATGAGGATCCTACATCTGTTAGTGTAAATCAAGTGGCATTATGGCCACAGCCGAATCTTCAAGTTTGTCAGTGGTGATTGCAAGTGGCCTGTGGGTGTGGGAAGAGGTCAGTGGCCAGGAACAGAACATGAGCAACAGGAAGAATTGTGACCAGGGCTGTCTGTGTGAGGCTTAGATACACACAGGGCTGTGGAGCCAACTGTGCAGCCCAGGCATGGGGCAGGACTGGTTTCACAAAGAGGATAGCAGAAACTCAGTGATACCCAGTGACACCCAGTGACATTCCTTCAATCAGGCTCTGCTTCCAAATTGTGCCCTGGTCCTCTCCTGGTTCCACCCTTCTGCAAAACTCGCCTCTTCCACCTTCTGCTAGCTTCTCCCTCCACCCCTGCCACTTTTTAGTCAACAACAGAAAATGTCCTGTCTTGCCAGTGGCCGGTGTTGCCTTCAGCAGTCAAGTCTCGACAAGTCACCTGGCTGAAGGCTTTTCCTCCACAGTCCTATTCTCAAGTACCATCTGGTTGGATCTGAAGCCCAGGTGGCAAGGTTCTCTCCCTTTATAAGAATCCTCTCTCTTTTCTTTCTCTGGCTACTTAAAAATGTGTGTTACTGAAAATATTTCTGTCTTCCCTTTGGACTTCCCTTTGGATTTACCATGTTGTGAGCTTTTATGCTGCACTAGGCTAAATATACTCATCATTACCTTCAGTCCTGGTGCTATAACCACAGAGAACGTACTTATCCTCTCCACAATAGGGAAACTGAAGCTTAAAAAGGAGGAACTGTTTGCCCAAGATACTCAGCCAGTTATTAACCCAGCACATTGAACTGTCTCAAGTAGGGGTCTTTCCCAGGGGTAGAACAGAGGCAAGGCCTGGGCCCATCCCCAGCAGTGACAAACCTAAAACTAAACCAAGGCCTTCCGTCTCTCTGCTCTACATACACCTGAGTGTGAAGCAACCTGAACCGATTTGCCTTGGACTATGTCAATTCACATTCTCTCCCTTCCCGTTCTTATTTCTAGTGTCTTCTACAAATGCTTCTGGGAACTGGAGGACCCAGTTAACCATTGGGCTATCTGAATACGAAAATCCAGTGCATTCTCCCTACACCAGCTACTATGGCAACATCTACAATCCCTTGTCCTCTCCAAGCAGGTGAGAAAGTGTTGGCCCGATTCTCGGAGCCTGGTCCTCCTTGAAGGGTGGGCGGCTCCTACACTGCAGTCTGGTGGTGCAGAGGTGTAAGGTGGGATTGGGTAAACGGCCTACAGGCCCAACCCAACTGCCACCACGTTCAATGAAGCACTCTTCACTGGAAAATGGCCATGCTCATTACCCTACCTGTAACCTGTGTGTGTTCACATTCTGAGGACAAAGCTAAATAAATGGCTTTGACAAATGAGACATGGCTAGCAAAGCCAAAAATACTTTTTTGACTTTTAAAGTTTCCTGAGCTCCATGTAGCTCACCCGAATTCAGCTCTGGTTCTTATAGCTTTAAAGTCTTAGCCTCAAAGCTGGGCTTCTCTTTCTCGTCTATTTTAAGGGTGCGCTTAAAACTGTATTGTGGATAATGTCCATTTAAGTCTTCTCTGGAAAAGAGAAAACCTGCAGGGAAAAAAAAAAAAAAAAAACTCTATCCCCCAGCAAAACTCTTTGTACCAAAGACTAGCCAACAGTTGTTGAGTTGGATTTCAGCACTTGCTGTATTTCGTGTTCACTGAGACACGGTGGGCACAGCCAGCTGTCCTGTTTGTCTTCTGAAGCAGTTCCCTATAAACAGGGAAGGGAACACACAGGCACAGTGCATGACAGGGCTTCTTCCAATGAACATGTGACTTGGCCCCCTCCTTCCCTCTGCCACCCCACCCCACCCCCGGCGTAGATGATAGGCAGGTGGATGGAGCAAATGATTGTTGAATCACCTAGGGCCCATTAAACTGAATTCTCCTGCAGAGGACGAGTTAGCTTCATTCCTTCCTCTTAACTCTGTTGCCCTCACCCATAGAGCCGTGAAGACATGCTTTTTCCGGGTTTTTAAAAATTTGCTCTTGATGTAGAGACACTGTCTGGACAGTGTCTGTGCTAGTGACCTGGGCAGGAGAGCAGCTCCCCATGGAGGCAGCTGGTGTTCCGAGCTAATTGGAAGTATTCACTCCTCCTGTCCTTGTTTTTCTTCCCCACATTCCATGGAGTTTTTCTTGGCTTGAAATCTTAAGCCAATTGTCTCAGCCCAACAAAGGGTGTGCTCAAAATAGACTTTTGGTGAAACTGTATTTCATAGGGTGTCCACGGGCTGGGACTTGTACGCAGGATGCTTAAAAATGAATTCGCAGCAGGATCCAAAATGCTCAGCCCCAAGTCTGAGCTGAACCTTTGCAATGCAGCTCTCGTCACTTTGGCTAATATATTTGCAAGTCCGTTTCGCGTTTGGCTAGTGGGTTTCCCTCCTTTCTGCTGAGTCAGTGCACAAGACGGTTCTAATATCTTTTAGCACCACGTTCATTGAATCCAGGAACTGCTAAACATTCTGAGAAGAAGATCTATTTTTGCCAAGTCTGCCTATGTATTTCAGTAAGACCAAGACCAAGATGACTGAACAGAGGAGCTGGTGTCAACGGGGACATAGTGTGCAGGAAATTGGAAGCTATTTAAAGCTCCATTGTGGTGTGGGCGGGTGTTCGCACTCACAGGCCCTCCCTCATTGTGGAGACCATAAGGAAAATAATAAAGAGCTAGAAAGATAACAATGGAGCTGTAATCTCACCAACCAGAGACAGGGATACTAACATTCGGCACATTTCTCCATTTCCCTCTGTCCATTCTAACATGATCATAATGATATAGTAAATACAGTTTTGCATTTTATATTATGTACCAAATTATACATCTCATTCTAAAATTTTTGATATCATATAAATACATTCCTGTGTGGTTAAACTTTTTTGTTTGTTTGACTGGTTTGGGTTTTCTTTTAAGGCGTGGTTTCTCTGTGTAGCTCTGGCTGTCCTGAAACTTGATTTGTAGACCAGACTGGTCTCGAATTCAGAGATCCACCTGTCTCTGTCTCCTGAGGGCTGGGATTAAAAGCATGCCCCACCACCTAGATAAAAGTTTGTTTTGTAAGTTCCTGCTTTTCAGATGAACAGGAAACATTTATGCCACAAAAATAATAGAAGCACATATTTCAACCTGCCCTATGTAGGATTTTTTTAAAGCTATGATACAATCTGATCATTATAATTTAATCCAATTTAATA
>JADRCC010572254.1:0-10548 GCA_019843855.1 Hylomyscus alleni | reverse complement strand
TAGTGCTGTGAGCATTTCTAGGCATTTGGCATTTATTGATGTCTAAATATTCAAAGAGCAAAAGGTCACTCCATAAATGACAAGAGTCTTAGCATTTACAGTTACGTGGGAATGACACGGCTTCAAAGAGAGCCATCATTCCTAATTCTTCCACACTTTTCAGCAGTAGGGGAACAACATGAACTTTAACACAGGGAAAAATAATCTGGCCACTGATCATGAAAATGCTCATCATCTAGCTTTAGATAACTCCAGCAAACTTACAGGCCCCACCCTGATGTTTGAAAGCACAAAGTACTATAGTTAAGTTTTTCCATGGAATATTATTTAAACGGTTACTTCAATGACTGGAATCCATACCAGACCAGACAGACCTTATGTTTCCAGAGTTTTTTCCTTTACCAAAAGTCTGTGCTGGAGCCTACGAAAAGCAGAGGTTGTCAAAACCTCTCTCTATACCAAGTTACCCACCATGAGCAATTTTGAGCAAGACTTGTATTTCTATTTTATTTCATGCTTTCTTGATTTGTTCATGGGCTCCAACTTCATAGTGACAAAGAAAAATGTTAAAAATAGGAGGGAAAAAAGAAAGAAAAAAATCTGACTTGTTCAGACTGAATTTTCTTTATTTAAAAGACAAGGTTTGAAGTTCATCTCTTCTGGAAAACAGAGGGGACAGGTTTCCTAGAGATAGCCTCTTCCAGTGACCACAGACAGAAATAACACATTGCAAAGAAGCATCAGAACCTCTTAATCCAACATTAATCAAATTTCAGTTTACTAATTATCTATCCCATTTTGAAAAGCCCCACATCAACAGAAAACATTGTAGACTCTGGGATTATAAGCAGTATTTTGAAAGTGAGACTTTCTGTTATTCAAATCTCTAAAAAGGATAATACATGCCTTATTATAATAAGAGATTGTGCAAAGCCAAAGGAGGACAAAGCAGCAGGTCCAACTGGTGATCCCTTCTGTGTGTCTGCAGTGGGCTCCCAGCAGGTTTCCTGCCGCCGTCATTTGCAACATGCTCAAGGAAATTTTTTAATCAAAACCAAGTGAGTACAATCCAAATGCCATCATGTGAGCCTTGAAGGGGCTTCTTTTTTAGTTTTCTCCAGTACTGAGAAACTCAAAACTCTAAAACGTCTTGTTTTTCAGGTATGGTTCTGTGGTCCTATGTATTGAAAGCTTTTTGCTAGAGACCATTGGGACCTAGTGGAGAAGGCTGGTCACTAGAAGGATCAGTGCTGGCCCTTGCTCCCTCATCTTCCTGCATCCAGTGAGCCCACATGCCCTTCCATCTGTATATTGTGTTTGCCCATGCCTTAAGCACAGCCAGCTTAAGGAAGGGGCAGCTGCTTTAGTTTTGAGCAGAGTAGCATGCTGCCTAAATGCCCCAATGTTTCAGCAAAGCGCGCTCTAGGTATGCCTTGTAATTCCTGACAAGACCAAATCTGACAGTCTGTCTGTCCTGACAGTCTTTTTCTTATTGTTCCACCATAGCCACAAAAACAAATGGCACCACTTTCAGTGGCTTATAGTTTTTTATCTTCAGCTTATTTCTTCAATGTTTCATTTCAGGCTCCTATCTCCTGTTTGGTCCAAGGATATAAAAGAGTACAGAACTGGTATTCCTTTGCCACGTTCACGCCTTTAAGCATCCAGTACAAAGCTTTGGTCTTTCATCCACCCATGATCAATGAAGGGGCTGCCTCCTAAAAAACTCAGTCTGCTTGTCAGGGAACTAGCCAGCCCTTAAGATGCCAAGTCCCTGTGGTTCCCCTTCATTTGCCTATGAAGTGGGATGTAAGTCTATCAGGGCATCCCTGTCTTGAGGCAGATGTATGCCTGGAAGTGCAAAGTCTCATACCTCCACAAAGGATAGGGCAGGCTGGCTGGCTGAGGGGATTCTGAATTTATAAGCAGAGTTCCAGAATTCCCCCAGGGCCCACTTTTCAAAGGCAAATTAGTACGTTTGCAACTTGATCCCTGGGCAACTTTTGACAGTTGTTCTAAGAATAATAAAACAGATGGACAGAATAGATTTTGGGGTTTCCATCCAAACTGCCATCCTCTGTGGACTTTAAAGAAGGCGGAGAGCCGATGGGGGAGCTGCCACCACTCGCCATTGTGCTGTGCCTTTCACACCCAAGACTCATAACTCTCTCCCCAAAGAAGATGGAAACTGTCATCACATTATATTCTCCCGCTGAGTGTTCAGCTTGGCTATGAGAAAGTAAATAGGATATGTGAGTTTTTTTTAAAAAACAAAAACAAAAAACAAAAAAACAAAAAACAAAAAAACAAAAAAAAAGCATTTAAAATTAAATGAATTGAAGTCAGGAAAAATAAATTTATACTCCCAAGAAACTGAGGTTACTATGGCTATCAGAGGAAAAGTAAAATTTGTTTAGCATGTTTATAAAATCTTTTGTATCTTTAGAGAGCTTTCAACTATTTTGTGCTTGTTAATTTGGAAAATAGAATTTATGCCCATCAGGATAAATAGATATGGTAACATCTACATACATAAAAAGATAGGTGTATCAGGAGAGACTTTAAATTAATCTGGTTAGAAGTACCTTGGAGGTGAGCTTCTGGAATCATATGCCCTATGGTCACTGCTTGGGTCAGAAAGGTTAAATAAGGTCATCTAGGCCTTAGAGCTCCAGAGCCATCCTAGGTGAGTGTGTGTGTGTGTGTGTGTGTGTGTGTGTGTGTGTGTGTGTGTGTAAGTAAGAGAGAGAGAGAAAGAGAGAGACAGACAGAGAGAGAGAGAGAGAGAGAGAGAATGGCAGAGAGGCAGAGAGAGCTGAACCTGCAGGTGGAGTAACTGTATCACTGGCCATAGCACACTAGAATAGTAGATTTTCATTTTTTTGAAAACAGACATGAAGGACTGTGCCTACATCTCATGTTCTGCAGTGTCATACTGGATCCTAGTGCTTGGGCAGGTTTGGGGGTTCCTTTTGCATTGCTGGGGATAAACCCCACATTCTACATGCATGCTATCCATACTCATTCTCACCACTGAGCTCTACCCAAGTTCCTCTTGTAGTCAAGTGCTCATTCTCAGTGAGAATCCTAGAAGGACGGAGTGCAGAGTACTACCTTCCCTCCACAGCAGTCGTCTTCCTACAAATGCTGGACACATTTCAGTGTCTTTGTTATAGTATCCACATTTTTCAGGCATATATCAGAGCTGGCCTCAGACAGAAATTGGGTTTCAGTTTTAGACTGGTAACTAGTTCTTCAGTTTTGAACAAGTATTTTACCTTACCTATTTCCTTATTTGTAAAATGAGGAAAATAATTCCCCAGACAGATTATTGCTATTACAGAATGAAATATATGCCAAAAGCTTATCCTTAAAATGTAACTGAAGTGCAGCTTCTTCCTCTTGTCCCACGTTGGCCCCAGCCAGTCTTTTCATGTGCTAGCCGGGTGTGCAGCTTCCTCCTAGTTTTACTACTTCTGTTATTCTCGCAGATCTTTCCAGAAAGGAGAAACTTTTCCTTCAGGCAGAAATCAAAACATCTAGCTCAAAACCCTCCATATTACAGAAAAATCCAGAATCTTTCTAATAGTCTACAAACATGGCAACCTTGAGAACTACATTCTCTGCCTAGAACTCTGTCTGCCCCATCCCTCCTCCTAGCATCTTCATAGCTCCTTCCATTTCCTTAGTCTCTGTTTAAAACCAGAGACTGTTTATTACAAAGTGTTCTAAATACTAAGCTCTGTTCCTTGAGCAGTGTTACCTCATTTTTTTCTTAGTTCTTGCCATTTAATTGTTGTGGCTTTCTCCCATGAGTACATTAACTGCAGAGGACAAACCTACCTGTCACTATTTTTTTTTTAAATTTTTTTTTTAAGATTTATTTATTTATTATATGTAAGTACACTGTAGCTGTCTTCAGACACACCAGAAGAGGGCGTCAGATCTCATTACAGGTGGTTGTGAGCCACCATGTGGTTGCTGGGATTTGAACTCACGACCTTCCGAAGAGCAGTCGGTGCTCTTCCCCACTGAGCCATCTCACCAGCCCTTACCTGTCACTATTTGTGACTCTATCCTCACCCTAGAGGAAGGAAAAAGCTTGATAAAGTATACACATCATATAAACAGGTAAGGGAATGAACAAGTGAGCAGACACATGCTGGGTTGCAGGGGCAACCAGCTCATTCTCTGTGATGTGAAATAGTTGTGCCCTTCTGGCTTCCCAGGTTCTGCCATGCATGCCGTGGGAGCTTTGGGCGTTTGCTTCTGTCTTTCTCCTTCAACACACATCTGTGGCTCTGGCATTACTGTAGATTGAGGAGATGAGTGGCCTTGCTCTTGTGGGGCCTTCTTCACCACTAGGGCTTATTCTGGGATGTAGGAAAGGCCTTAGTCAGCATCCAGTGGTTCTTCTAGGTCTTTCAAATACAAACTACAAACCAGGAGTGAGAGGATGGAGGGAGCTCCACTAGGGAAGAATGGCTCCACCTAAGTGTGTCTCCCATTAGTATCTTCATCTGTTTGTTTTGCAAGTCTCATTAGGCTAGACATTTCACAAGGTTTTGTTGAGTTTATTTTTCAAAACTATAGTCAGACACTAATCACAATTGCTTATTTAAGTGCATCTAGCCTGGAGGAATTTTGGTGGGCTTGCACTGGGAGAACAGCATATCATTGTGGACTTAAAAAAAGTTGCACCTCTTGTTTTTGTTTAGAGAAAGGAATAGAAATTAGACTGTCAATCCTCGCCTCAGTAAGCTAGGGCACCGCCTTGGACCCACTGACTACTTCAGAAGCCTGGGTTCATTTAGGAAGAATGTGATAAAGAGTACAGAACTTAAAAGTGTTTTATAGCATAAAATTATCCTGCTTTTACTAAGAATATCTTAATGCAGTGGGATTAAATAGACATATTATTTTTAAAACTTTTGTTTAATAGTTCTGTGAATCAGGAAGTCTCTCCAGGCTTGACTGATTTTGACTCTGTTTGTTTGTTTGTTGATAGTATAAAAACAAAACTTTGTAGAGACGTCTATGGGCTGGGGAATATTAGAGTCTTAGCCCATAAGCCCCAACAGCTCATGTCCAGTGTTTATTCCTGCCATCTATTCTATAGAGATCCCTGAGAATATTTGGCTAAAGACTTCCATCTTCCTTAATGTGCTGTACAAGCTTCTTGGGATGTGTGTGTGTGTGTGTGTGTGTGTGTGTGTTTCTGAGGTTTGAACCTGGGACCTTAAGCATGCTGGGCAAGCCATCTACCACTGACCTCTCCCAACCCTACACTGATATATTTGAGCATATTCAAAGTGTACTAACCTCTTTATTTGGGGAGGTTAGAACTAGCCTACAAAATTCTGTTTATGGTTTGTTTGGATATTGCAGAGATTAGAGCTTTGTGAAAACACAAGTTAATTCCCATATCAAAGGCTATGTTTTCCCATGTTTCATTCCAGGTCTTCTCTTCTCTTTGCATGTTGTATTTGTATGCAGCTACTCTCAAGAAGTTAGAATGCCCCTTCCTTTATGCAATAGCAGTTTTTCATCTTAGGGTCAGCTAAGAGCCGCCTCACGTCATTTCCTGCCTCCTCAGGTCTCCTCAGCAAAGCAGCTTGGACAAATGCACAGACTCTGCCATGTTCATACTGCCAAGATTAGTCAGAGCCCTACAGAAGGCCTGTGCTCTTTGTGCTATGCCTAGAGAGCTCCCCACATTCCCAGTGTCCACAGGACTCATTCCTTGCCACTCTGAGCTCTCCCCCTCCTTCCGTATAAAGCTTGCTCACACCTACACACATCTCTGCATGTACACACATCTCTAGCACTGCCTGTGATCTTCCTGTGTGTTCTTTACTGTGTGACCTTGTCACCATCTAATTTACTATAGAATTCACTTATTCCTTTTACTTGTGTTGTCTTCACTGTAGGAAGACAGAGATTCTTGTCTGACTTTTTCTTTGACTGGTATCTTTAAAGGTGATGGTAAAAATATTTAGAAAATTGCTAAAACAAGGGCAGCTCAGGATACAGATAATGCGTGTGTCTTCCAGGAGAGTCCCTACCCTGGATGCAGCCTCAGCACCTGCCGCAGGATAAATATTTGTTCAGGAAATGCTTGTTAGATGAGTAAATGAAGTCAGCCCTCTGCTGTAGCAGAAAAGGCCACCAACCCCACAACATTTCCTGTTCTAAAAAAGGAAATGAAAAATTGGTAATTCGTCTTTTTGTTTGATGACTTTTACAAGAACTTTACTGTGAGATAAAGTGCAGAACTCATGACAGAAAAGACTACCATGGTCTGTCAGGCACATCTTGCCTTGGGCCAATGGATTGTAATGATTCTGTTTATGAGGTGATGAAATTCAGAACCTCAGTAAGAGACTCATGGAAACCCCAACAACCCAGCGTGCATCCAGAAAGTGAATGAAGGTTTGCTGTCGGTCTCTCTCAGTCTGTCCTGGGACAGGCTCAGGAATGACTGAGCAAGAAACATCCAGTAAAGCCATGAATTAAAATGTCGGTAAAGTGTAATTTACTTCCTAATTTTAGATAAAAAGGTAAACATTAGTACAATAGTCATTTCTCATAAGAGTCCAAGGATTTCCTAGACAGTCTAAGGATTCTGGCAGAGATATTTCAAGGAGAAATAGAGGAGAGTGGCTTTGTAAGTTCTATGGGTGTCCCAGGCTCAGGTTTGGGTCCTTCCAGGTCTGTCATGGCTGATAACCTGTGTAGTGGGAACAGCTAGGAACTGTCCAAGTGTCCTTTGCCTCTAGCCCTTCCCTGTAGCCAGCTTGGATCTTCTTACCTCAGTCTAGTTTCTGCCTGGCTATTGGGGGCTTCAAGAGACTCAAACTTCCGGAAGGCATAAAGTTTTGCAGTCTCACATTGGACAACTCAGAATTATTGGCCTCAGCAGTGGCTGAGGTGAGGGAAAATGTCATCCAGAATAGCAGCACTCAGTGTTCTTAGTTGGATGGAAATAAAAATGCAAACACCTTAAGGAATTCTGAGGGCAAAGAATTCTAGTGCCATTTGTTTAATTGTACCACAATATATGTTTACTGCCTAGAAGAAAATGACTTACAAAGAGGAGAGAACTGATTTTAAATAATTACCTTAATCCAAAGGATACTCATAAAAGCAATACAGTTCAGTTTGCTTCTATCTCCACAGAAACACACATATAAAGGGGCCTTCTGAGTTTTGTATAGAATTCTTACTTTCTCACTTTGAAGTTTTATTACATTTTTATTTATGAATTGATGTGAGGAGGTAGCATATGGGTTATGCCACATATGTGAAGGTCAGAGGACAGCTCACTTGCAGACGTCGGTTCTCTCCTACCACATGATTTCTAGGGATCAGATTCAGGTCTTTGGCTTGGCAGCAGGCACCTTTACTCACTGATCCATCTCCCTGACCCCACTTTCCCAGTTTAATCTGTTCCCATCCTATAGTTCATTTCACATAGCTTTCAAGAATCATGAGTTTTCGTGTACTTCAGAATTTCATTGTCTTTTTAGGTGAATTTATGTTTTTATGCTTGAAGAAGTTTAAAAAAAAAAAAAAAAGAACCACTGGAAGCCATATAGTTTACATTGCTGCAGTTTCCTTAAGGAGAATGAATGGTGTGGGAGCCAGTCTTTAAATATTGGCCTTTAAATTAGATGAGTGATCTTCTTCTATAGGTAAAAGGTTTATGTCTTGGTAGTGAGAGCCAGACTTCTAGTTTTGGGTGATGCTTGGTCATTGGAAGGATGTCCTTCAAATGCATCTACATTGCTCTCCTCTGCATTTAGGTTGACCTCTGGCAACAGTCTTTCAGCGCTGCTGTGGAGAATATCCATATAGAATATTGCCAAGCATTTGTTAAAAGCTAAAGGTTTCATATGGCAGCTTGGCTTCTCTTAAGAGGTCTGTGACCTACTGACAGAGGAGAGGGCAGCAGTGTTTGGCCCCACAAACCATCTTTGTCATGTCCCCATGCATATTACAGTAACCCTCGTAGGTGCTTCGAAGGAGTGCTGATTTTCATTTGGAAGTGCAACCCCCCACCAGAGCAGATCAATACTTGAGCTGTTTGTCTCCACTGCTTACTTTCCTTTTGCACAGCGAGAGTCTTCTGCAGGGAGCGATCGATGGCTCTAATCTTCAGCAGCCTGCAGCCAGTCATGTGAGGCAGAGCACTTAGGTGGCATTACACAGAGTGTGGAAGTGGCAGCTCCATGGCAGAGATTCATAGCACCCTCACTAGGGACACATTCCATCCATGACGGGTGGTTCTGCTCAGCCCTGCCATGGAACACCATTCCTCTGGAACTTAATACGAGGAGGAAGAATTCTGTCTGGACTGCGTGCATGCTTGTTCAAGCATACATGTGTGAACCAGACAGACAAATGTGCCAACATTCTCTCTATGACTCTACTAACTGTCACTGTGTCCTAGGCAGTGGAATCTACCCTTTTTTGTTGTTGTTGTTTTGTTTTTTAGTTTTTTCAAGACAGGGTTTCTCTGTGTGGCCCTGGCTGTCCTGGAACTCATTCTGTAGACCAGGCTGGCCTCGAACTTAGAAATTCGCCTGCCTCTACCTCCCAAGTGCTGGGATTAAAGGCATGAGCCACCACTGCCCGGCTAGAATCTACTCTTGAGCCTCTGACTAATTTTTAAACACTAAAGGTTTTTGTTTGTGTGTGTGTGTTGGTTTGTTTTTTGTTTTTTGTTTTTAGTGGATTTTTATTTTGTTATTTCATAGGACATTGGTAGTATATGTTTGTAAATCTAGCACTTGAGAAGTGGAGGCAAGAAGACCAGAAGTTAAGATTACATGAAATCCTGTCTCAAAAAAAAATAGATAAAACCAGGTTGTTTTGTTTTGTTTTGTTTTAATCTTTGAAATTCCCATGCCTGAAGAGCTCATTTGATGTGCTTTCCATAAAGCATGAGAAGGCAATAAGCATTAGTTGTCACATCTGTCTCTGGATAGCTTGTAGCCATTGTAAGAGGTTGGGGGATGAAGATCTGGCTATCCTAGACTACGGGGAAACCTTAGGAGCCTCTACCTGGGAATGAGCTGCAGGACAGCCCAGGTAGCCTCTGACAGTGTATGTTAGTTCCTTTCTAGCCTTTCTGTTTTCTTCTAGTGGTCTTGGCATTCTCTGTGGGATTCAGGCTACAATAAGGCGTAAGGGCCAGAGGTAAAGGAGGTAAATATGAAAGTAACAGCATGTCTAAATGTGAGTACATTGCACTGTGGTTTGCTGTCTGTACAACAGGGGACAGGCAGCAGTGGTAAGGAGTCCCAGTCTAATACCTGCTGCACATAAGAACCTTGCAGAAAGGACTGTGGCTTCCTCTACTTCTTTTTGTTGTTGTTTTTCTAGAATTGCTATTTATCTAAGCTGGCCTCAGAACTAGTATTTTAGCTTCCTATGCAGCTGGGGCTATAGGGGTATGCAACTTTACTAGGATTTATTTGCTCTTCCCATCCCAAAGATAGCTCTTCTAGCATGTCATCTTGATTTCAGTCTTGATCATCCCACTGTTATGGCCATATTCACTCGCCTACCCTTGCCAGACATCTGCATCCTTTTGGTTTTCCAAAGTGCAGATATGTCACCTTCTGAGATGCCCCTATTTGAACTTCCCTGGCATAAAAACTTCAAAGAGACAACTTTCGCCCTCCAAAGCCAGGCAGTTCCCTCTTACATTCCCACACACCCAGCCATTGGCAGTGGAGAGATTATCATTTAACACAGCTACGGGGCTTTTTGTTGTTGTTTTTTGTTTTTCAAGACAGGGTTTCTCTGTGTAGCCTTGGCTGTCCTGGACTCACTCTGTAGACCAGGCTGGCCTCGAACTCAGAAATCCGCCTGCCTCTGCCTCCCAAGTGCTGGGATTAAAGACGTGTGCCACCACTGCCCGGCACAGCTGTGTTTCTTTATATGCTTATAATACTGTATTGGCAAAAAGATGATCAGCAGATCCTGTCTTCTCAGCCTCATTCCCAGGTGCTACTTCTGAACAGGAGACATTAGAACAGGACTGTGGTCTTTATTTTTTTTAGTTTTTGTTTTGGTTTGGTTGTTGTTGTTGTTTTGTACATTCAACAAGATATCCGTTGGTCTTTGCTGTCTGCCAGACCCTTGCTATTGCTGAGGGCAAGCATACGGGAGGCATGGCTGTGGTCTTCAAGGGGTATTGTTGGAAGACAGCCTGTTAGATCAAAGAGCAGTACAGTTTCTTAACAGCTACAACAGCAGGTTCAGCACAGAATTCTGAGCAGTGTCCCAGGTTTCTGGCCTGGCCTAGAAGAATGAACAGGAGTCACAAGTCCTAATAGAGGCAAGACTGTTCAGAAGTGAACACGTCAGCAAAGAGCCTCCCATATTCCCAGAACCATCACCAGTCTTAGCAGTCAGAGAACCCCAGACCCATGGCAGCTAACAACCCTGCCTGGAATTCCTAGAACCCCCACAACTCCCTACACCCTGATCTCCCTCCCTGCACTTAAACCTTTCCCTCAGGAGATATCTGCTGACTTA
>JADRCC010572253.1:0-11488 GCA_019843855.1 Hylomyscus alleni | reverse complement strand
GAATCTAAGCCAAAATGGGCCACTGTTGTCTGATGGTGACCAAGTCCTGTCAATGGCCCCAGCTCTCCTATTCCTGCTGCCTCTGTCAGCACAAGGCAAAAGGAGCACAGCAGGAGCCCAGGAAGCTGAGATATAAGGACTAGCTTTAAAACCCCTGCGGAGTGGGCATTCATCTCATTACCTCATACAGATGTATTCAGAAGGAGGATACTGAGGCTGTGCTTGTCTCCATAGATACCCAACTCCTTCCACCAACCTGCAACCTGCTTGAAAGCTGCGTGGACAAAAGAGTTAACTCACTAGTGCTTACAGCTGCTCATTGGAATATTGTTATATTGGGGTGGGGTGGGATTGAGGACAAATCAGAAACGCAATTCATAAAGGTCTGAAAATAATCACTCCTCCCTCATGCCTTCCTCCTTCCATTTAAATAAAGGATTAAGATGGTTGTTTTAGTGGCAATCCATGGGTATGCTGCGTGTATACCATGTTTCTACACCTGAGCTAATGCTTTATGACGTCACCTGGAACATCGAGATCTGGAAAACTACAGGGTTTCTGCTCTTCCTCCTTCAGGGTGGAATGTCTACACAACTACCTAGAATTCTACCAGGAAACCACTGTTTCTCCCACCACTGTCAGCTTTCCATGGCTGTGACAAGCCTCTGAGATAAATAACTCAAAGAAATGAAGTTCATTTTTAATCTTGTGGTTGCAGATATTTCTGCCATGGTCCCTTGGATCCAGTGGACCCTCTGCTCTGCCGTTTCTGAACCATGTTGTGATAATCAAACAGAGAGATGGGAAGTAACTAGGGTACCGGTTTGCATTCCAGCATCCCAGCTTCCCTCTCTAGGTCTGGGGTCTGCGGTTTACATGTGCTCCCCGAGGGTGATCCAGCATCCACCAGTGAGCCTGTGAGGACATTTAAAACTGTGACCTTCCCTTTGTTTCTTAACTTGCTCAATCATTTTTATTATCACAGACACAGGGGTATTTATTTTGTGTGTTAGTTTCCTTTTCCATAGGTTGTCTAGGGTTGGCTACTGAGAGTCCTCACAGAAGGTTTCTTCTGCTTCTGATCAGTGGTTGCGTGTTATCTGGCACGGCAAAACAACCCAGGCTCACCTTGCGTATTTTCTTCCCCAGTTCTCTAAGTCATTTCTTCAGGTTTTCCTGGTTCTTTTCTTTGCAAATAACACTAGGAACTAGGACTATGGAAGTTGGTTAATATTGGGGTTTTAGGCTCTCAGTGATGACAATATGATTATGTAAACTTATAGTAACCTGTGTACGTACGTATATATGCCTGTAAATAGTTCATATATGAACATCTGAATACCAAGCCAAGCAGGATTCACTGTGATGGCTCTCAATTCTAATTTCTTACCAAACCAGTCACGGCTTCCCCGCTGTTATCCATAAACTCCCACTGCACCTTTGGGAATACTGGACCTTGATGTCTGCTATATGTTTAGTTGGCATTCCAATTCCTGTATGGACTGGGAAAAACGATGACATCTCTCTTATTTAGCGCTTCCATTGCTGTGAAGAGATATCATGACCAAAGCAATTTTTACAGAGGACATTTAATTGGGTCTAGCTTACAGGTTCAGAGGTTCAGTCCATTGTCATCAAGGCAGGAAGCATGGCAGGGTCCAGGCAGGCATGGCACAGGAGGAGCTGAGAGTTGTACATCTTCACCCAAATATCGCCACTTCCTGGGCCAAGCATATTAAATCACTACAGCATCATAACCAATAGCCTGCCCCGCTGTGTGAAACAACTGAACAGAAATTATATAGACAGGGCTGGTGGAGGATAGCTCAGTGATAGAGCACTTATTTAACATATACAAGGCCCTGGGACAGGAGGAGTGAGACATGTTCCCCATTAGAGTAGTGTTAGTGCATGATGCCTTTGGCCTTCAATTTTGCATAATCCATAATTTCCTGAGCCTCTCAGATCAAATGCCCCCATCTCTGAATCCCTTCATTGAGATTTTTTTCATGTGTAACATAGATTTTCTTTCACTGTTTATATCCCTCCCTCAGATCCCAAAATATATCTGTATTTATATTGAATATACTTAATCTACAATGTACAAATACTTAACTAAAGAGGGCAGAAAGAAGCCTGAGCTTTCATAGTTCTGATCCACTGTTATTTCTTTACACCTTTGGCACAGAAGGGTAAAGTTCTTATATCCACATCCAGTTCCTGATGATCTCATGCCTTGTCAAGTTTGGGCTTTTCTTCTGAACTTTTAAATATCTTAATAATCCCTTTGTCCCCTAAAAGCTGTTGAGACTATCCAAGCAGGGTGTTCTCTATCTACCTCCACTGAACCTGCATTTCCCACGCCACCTTGTGGAAGAAACGGTGAAGTGAAGATAGATCTCCTTGAATCAGCAACATTCAGACATTCTTCCCCCAGGACTTTCTTAGTGCATTTCTCTCTGGGCCTCCAACCTTTTCTTTCTGTTTCTACAACATTTGTTACACAAGTATTACACCACAAGGTCTTGAGTCTGGACCACGTCATTAATCTCAATTCCTTCAACAACGTCTATGGCAATTAAGGTCCATCGAATGATTATGTGTTAAGTAACAGATAGAGAATAAATGAAGAATGGCAGGAGTTACATGTAGTACGTATGCACTACACAATATTATTCAAGTATAAAGAAAAATTAAATCAGCAATTTTACAGGTAAATGGATAGAACTAGAAAAGATCCTGTTGAGTGGGATAACTCAAACCTAGTTCCAAATCTTCATATGTGAGCACATAGCCTTGGGTAACTACATAAATGGGGTAAGCAAAAGGAGGCTGTTGTAGGGATCTGGGGAACAAAAAAAGGGGGAATGGAAGGAAATTGAGAATGAAGTGGAAATCTATTAAAAGAGGGAGAGAGATAAATATAGAAGGAGAAGGAAAGAAGGTAAAATAACAGTAAGCATGTCTGAAAGTCATAAGGAATCATAGTTTAACTATCTATTTTATAGTAAATAATAATACATGTAAGTCTGTGTATAAATATTTATAGTTCAAATAAAATTTTCTCATCAGTCTGACAATTGACAATGCCTCCTCCGAAAGCCAAAGACCACCTAATAAAAAGTCCAACATCAGGCATGAAGTCTGCTTTTGAGTTGATCAGATCTGTCCAAGAGACTCCCTAAACACTGTAGACTATTGGTACTGCCCTTGGTTGTAGAAGGTAAATTTCTGTTGTGTAAGACATCATGCACTTCAGACACACCGCCCAGAGGTCCCTAAGTTGGAACTGACCTGAATGCCTGCCCACTGAACATGAACTTTCACTGTTACAATAAGGTGTCATGCAAACTTCTAAAGGAGGGAAGCAACCAACAGTCATCCCCAGCTGTGATGCCTATGAACCACAATGACCAGCATGGTATGATAACCTTAAGGGTGCAGTAGTGGCATGTATATCTAGGCAGTAGACATCATCACTGTAATTGAATTAAGATTTGCTTAACAAGAGGAGAATCACATCTGGTAATGGAAACCTAGTCACCTACATGGAGATAACGAAATCACAGACATTGGAGGAGAACCTACAACCACCAATTTACTAAACCAGTATAACCCCAAGTATATTCTAAATATTTATTCTTAAACCCACAGATAAGTGCACTTCTCATCCCTCATTAAAGAAAATTCTCTTTGCAATAGATGAAAACCATTACAGAAAACCACAAACAATCAAGATGAAGAATTGGGAGCCTAATCTCAATGGATTCCCATAACTATTGTTCAGGGAGCGTTGTAGAACAGTGGTCTAAAGATTCTAAAGCCAGAAGTTCAGGGAGTTTGTTGTGAGACTATGGATCAAAGCTATACCCATAAAGTTACACTGACATGACAGACTAGACATGAGCTGTACAAGGATACCAATAGACATGCCAAAGTGGGCAGGGGAAAGCCCAGAAGTCCTCCATCCTACACCAAGAACGGCAGGCAACTAAGGAGTGCTGAGAGCAGGAAGAGTATTCTTCTCCTAGAAGGAGCATTCTGAGTGGTTATCTAGAACCAAATGGTCAACTGGTCAACCTTGGAAACAAACATACAAGGAACTCTTTACATATTTATATGTATAGAGTTTATAGAGTTTATATTTAGGAATATATTTATTCCTAAATAGGGATATATATATTTATTATTTATTTATATAAATATATATTTATATATCAGTATATATATAAATATATAGGGGTATATATATACATATTTGCACATAATAGTAATTAATGAAATAAGGGAACATGAATTTGAGGGAGCAAAGAGGGCTATATAAAGAGATTTAGAGGGAGAAAGGGGAAGGGAGAGTGATGTAATTATATTATAATCTCAAAAATTAAAAAAAAATAAACAAAAGGACAAGTAAAAACCTTGGAAACACAAATAAGGTTGGAGAAATATAAAGCTACCAGCAAAAGAAGAGCAACTCAAAAATGATAAAAAGTAAAATAGGGTTGGAGTTACCTAAGCTGCTAACCTGGAGAAGACAGGGAGCCAGGCTATCTAAGGAGGATTCCCCAACTTTTTATCAGCATAAAATATCAGACAATACTGATGTTCATTCTCTCAAGGACTTAACAATATTGCTAGATCTCGTGGGAAGAGGCAAATCACACACTCCCAAATACTGAGGTTGGACGTATTCTAGGAGAATCTCACCCTCCTTCCTTCATCCTGATCTCTGCTGCTGCATTACAAGTAGAAATCAGGGTACAACAAGGGCACCGAGTACAGGTCCGTGGTACAGAGACGCACAGCAAGACTTGCAGCTGCATAAGACACTGATTCAGACTCACATCTGGCCAAAAGAAAGATAGTTTCTCTTAGAGTTCACATTCAATAAACTCAAGGATGTTTTCAAAACACTACACGAGCCCTTCAGAGAAGTATAAGATGGAGGGGGAGTGGCATCAGTGTTGACAGAATACAAAGAAACCAGGGAAAGACATAAATCCAGTGCTGTTACTAATATTGGGTAATCGAACAAAAAAGAACTGGACTGAACATGTAAAACTCCAGCAATTGAAGTAACATTGGAAAGAGAAATTATACAGAATGATCAAAGGTGTCATTACAATCGAGGAGTCAAAACTAAATCTGGTAGTGTGTGACTTCACTCCTGTGATGGTTAATTTTGAGTGCCAATAAACTTCTGGGTGTATCTGTGAGGGAATACCCAGGGAGGTTGCCTGAGGTGGAAGACCCAGCCAGTGGATATATGTATGGGACCACTGCATGAGGTGGAGTGTTTCTCTGGTTAAAAATGAGAAGGCAAGCAGAGTGCCAGCATTCATTCACACTTCTCTGCACTTCCTAACTACGGATACAATGTGACCAGTCACCTCACTTCATTTGCCCCACTGTGATAAACTGTATCCCCTCAACCTGTGACACAAATTAAACTCTTCCACCCTTCCTTAAGTCATATATTTTGTCATCCCAATGAGAAAAAATAACTAAACAAAATATTGATACTGAGGAGTAGAGCTATTTTTGTAGTAAGCCTGACAACGTGGCTGATAGGCCTTAGGAACTGGCTTCTTAAAATGGAAATAATTTGGAGCTGTGGCCTGGAGATGACCTAGAACTCTGTAAGAAAGGCTTCAGTGGACTATTTCAGTAGCAGCTTGGAAAACCACAATGCTAAGCAAACAAACAATGGAGACTCAAGAGACAATGGAGACTCATGAGACAATCTCCATGGTCCTGAGGTTTCAGGAAGAAACAAAGATTCTATTAGGAATTGAGCTACAGGATATTCCTGTCACATGTCACAATGCAGCAAAATTGTGACTACATTAGCCTTTCAGTGAGGCTACATTCAAAGACTATAGACTAATGGGGGAGGCGGGGTCCGGACTTGGCAGCAGGAGGCTTAGTTTACTGCTCACTGCTCTTACTCGGGTCTAAGATGAGAACAAACAAATGGGGGGAAAAATGAAGTTTGACAGAAAGGAATGTGAGTCAGTTTAAAATTCCAGACGAGGTGAAGAAGATAGACCATTCATTAGAAGCCCAAAGAGAAAGTTCATGCTTTAGTCAGGGTCAGGAGGAAAGGCTCTGAGAGCAAGACCACAGCATCAAGGGTTCTGCCTTGTGAAAATGTAAATTTATTTGAAAGGGGAAAGCTGAAGGGATTCTTGCTACAGAAATTCAGCCTTGAAGGCACACAGAAGCCGTTGTAACTGTGGTGTAAGGAGGACATCTGGAACCTGCAGCAGAACTTATCTGCATTGTCCACGTGGTACTGGTTGTGCAGGATGAAAAATGCAAGAAGCATTGGGGTTAGAGAGATTTATAGCAAGGACCCAGAAAAGGTTGTTGGAGTAACCACCGTCAGATCTTTGCAAGGAGGCCCTGTGAGGCCATTACAGGAAGCTGAGATGATGAAACCTAGGTTACAACACAGTCTAGGCTGGCAGAGATGATAGATGGTGCAACACTGGTAACACCACAGATAATATTCTTGTTTCTGTCCACCCATCACCCCTTGTAATCTTTTCTGTTGGAGAACCCTGCTATTAAGGTCACAGTCTACCATGTCTGCATAGCTCTCCAACCTATGCACAAAATGGAGGACTCCCTTTCTTAGCAAGGCTTCCTTTTCTCTACCTGACAGTGGTTGGAGAGTGTCTTTGAGCATAGATGCCTGACCTTGTTTGAAGTAGGACCCTAAGTAGAGCTTTTTCCAAATGCTGCATGACTCAGTACATAAGTCCTGAGCTAGCTGCCTGCCCATATGATAATTAGGTGCTGTGTTATAAAAAAAAATCAACCCATCCATATGATAACTCAGTACTGTGTTATGGTACCAATCACAATCAATTGGTACTCTGTACCAATCACATCTTTACACCCATACCCCCAAAAGCCCTTACATATCCTATTCCTGAACAACAACAACAACAACAACAACAACAACTAGAGCCATCTCACTGAAGCTCTCGCCAGAAGTCCTTCTGTCAAACTTATGCCCATCTGAACCCTGCCTCCTGCTTCTGTTCCCTCCATCCTCATGGGCCTGTGGCCACCACCACCCTGAGCAGAGAAGGGATACCCACACTTTTCAATAAACCTGTTTTTCTTTACTCTGGTCTAAACTGAATTCACCTACTTCCTGTTAATCTCTCCTCTGGTTCTGTGGTGGCCAGTCCACTATATTTCCTTTGCCTTATGATTCTTTATCAAACGGTAATGGTAACATTTGTTCAGTAAGATTGTTTGGAATGTTAAAAATATATTAAATATTGATGACACAGATCCTGAAATAATAGAAGAAGGAGGAGGGGGAGGAGGAGGAGGAGGAGGAGGAAGAAGAAGAAGAAGGAGGAGGAGGAGGAGGAGGAGGAGGAGGAGGAGGAGGAGGAGGAGAAGGAGAAGGAGGAGAAAGAGAAGGAGGAGAAGAAGAGAAGGAGAAGGAGAAGACGAAGAAATTGTCATTAATACTGTCCTCATTGCAATGCCATATCAACAATGACTCAATATTATCAAGCCTTCATTACATAAACACTGTACTAAGTGGTCTGTATGCATCTTTAATTTAATTTTTATTACAGTTACTTATTTTGTGTATGTGAAAGGGAGACAGACTGTGTGTGAGAGAGAGACAAACACACAGAGAGAAACAGAGACAGAGGGGGGGATGGTTACATGACTATGGCATATCACAGAGGTCAGAGGACAATTTGAAGAAATTGGTTCTCTCTTTCCATCACGTGAGTGAAAGGGTCTAGACTCAGATCACCAGGATTGACAGCATGTGCCTTTAACTGCTAAGCCAACTTACCAGCATATGGTTTTCTTGCTAATTTTATTAATCATCCATTCATACCAGAAGGTTATGGATGATCCATTTTTATCATATGAACAGATCTGAATAAAATTGCCTGTTCCATGACAAATTCATCTGCAACCACCTGAATGAAGAAGAACAGAAATTACTCTCTGGAAGGTCTGTGTCTTTGCTTGGCAGTCCAGAAGGGAGCATAACAGTGGTTAAGGCAAAATCCTGCAGAGTTTGCACCATTGCCCAATCTTCTGAGAGACAGCTCTCCGCCTTCCGGTTCTGCTGCCCTGCACCAGGCCAGAGAGCTGGTTATATAAATGGCTTCCTCTCTGACTCATGCATCTCTCCAGACTGAGGCTGCATTTCTCAGTGACTGGTAACTATTTTAATGAAGAGGAGAGAAAATTGCCATATAGAGGAAAAATCCCTGAATAAACAGCAGGAGCATAATTGCTATGGCCTTCAGGCTCCTGGGGACTCATGCCACTTTCTACAGTGATTGTCATGATTACCTGCTGTTTAATTGTATATTTAGTACTCTGTGGAAATTGCAAACATATTTCAGTTTAACTGTAAGAGTTCGCAGTCTGTAATAGGTAACACACTCACTCTGGCTCTGGATTAAACTCCTGCAGCTGTGTTCATGTTCTTGAGCTTGTCTGTGAGGAATTTTGAGGACAACCACATCTACTGTCACCATCTGGAAAGCCTTGTGGTAGCAGCCTGCTAAGGGAACAACAAGCATACAAGACTAGTCCTCTATTGCTGGACTTCTACCATCTTGGCATTGCACTCCAAAAGGATTCCATCATCTTAGGTACAAATGGGGAGACCTCAGTGGCCAAACAAAGGACCAACTTTTCCAGATTGCTCCAGAATGAGATTCAAGTCAGGCAAGCTTCATATCCAGAATATAGATGCATACAGGATACGGGCTTCATAACTCTAATGACAACAGTAGAATGTGGTGCATGTCATATTTAGGAAACCAAGGTGGTGTCCTTTGGATGTGGATATCAAAAAGACATAATTTACAGGACCTTGAGTCTTCTGATGTCTGTAAAATAAAGCTGATACGATAAATCAGTGTTTCCCAGCCTGGCTAGATTCATCTGTGGTTGATATATAATTTCTGCTTTCTATTTTTAAAGATTTATTTTATTAATTTATTTTATGTATATGAGTGCCCTATCTATATGTACACCTGCATGCCAGAAGAGAACATCAGATCCTATTACAAATGGTTGTGAGCCAGCATGTGGTCGCTGGGAATTGAACTCAGAACCTCTGGAAGAGCAACCAGTGCTCTTAACTGCTAAGGCATCTCTCCAGCCCTTGTTTCTGTCTTCAGTATTAGGGGTTAAAGCCAGGGTCTCATAAACTAGCAAGCACTCCATTACAAAGTCACATCTCCAACTATTTTTAACTTTTTGTTTTGAAAAGGGTGAGCTTTCACCAAGTTGCTCAGGCTTGCCTTGAACTCAAACAATAACTCTCCCAGGTTGCTTCAAACCTCCTGAGTAGCTGTAATTATAAAGCTTCCCCAAAGGGGTCCAACTTCCCTGGCTATATCAGGAAGACATTTTGTAAGACATGATGGGCAGATCATACCTTAACCCAAGAAATCAGGCTCTGTGGGAATAAGGCCACTTTGTTAATGTTCCTTGGGCAATTCTAATGTTATGCCAGACTTAAGATCCAAGAGAAAGGTTAATTTCTGTCACCTGCTATGTACATCCTCTCTAAACTGGATTCCCGAAGGAAGTGAACTAATTTAATATGACCCCTAATGAGTTTTGCCTTTGTGTGAGCCCCTTCCAACCTGTGGCTTGCTTTCAGTCAGAAGAAATGGTGATGTCATATTACGCAGAGCAGACTGAAGTCAGAGGTCCCACTGGCTTTGAAGAAGAAAGCCACCCTGCTGCAACAGAACCTTTCTCTATCAGATCTCACATGCTAGTGTCTACCTGCCAGCAGAGTGGTACTTGGAGACTGAACTGTCAAGAAGCAGAAAGGTCATGAAGATGGGAATTCTGTGACAATCTGTGCCCCAGTCTGCTCTCTTTCTGCCATGGGGGAGTCTAGCTAGAAGTCCCCGGACTGCAACCCAGAAGAGAACCCACACAAGAACATATCAGCCTCGGGCCTCCCATTTACCAAGTAGGGGTAGAGACACTCTTCACCAGCTGTTAAGCTTGATAATACCAAATTCTTAGCATGGTGATGATCACAGCAGCTTAACAACAGGCGGATACCGTGTAAGTTAGTCTAACCTAAGCTTAAGTTCTGCATCTACTAAGTGTAGCCCTTTGTGCAATTAACTTATTCATTTTGATAAACCTCAGTTTCCCCATATGTGAACTGTAAATAATAATATTCCCCAATCTCCCAGGACTTTGGGAAGTAGGTTAGTAGGTGGACTGTGTTTAATAAACATGGAACATATACCTCATCACAACTAAAAACCAGTAATAGGAATAGCCATTACAAGCTAGGTGGCTTATGGGATAATTTGTTCATTTTAGCACCCATTGGGACCCTTCTTCCTAAGAGATCATGCTACAAACCTGAACGGCAAGGGAGGCACACTTGGAAATGTGGAGCTGGGTGAATGAACAAGTGTCTGCTGAACAAGTGTCTACTGAGGAAGGCAATGTCCTGTCAGAGAGCTAGCAGGCAACACTGGCTCAGTGGTTAAGAGCACTGACTGCTCTTCCAGAAGTCCTGAGTTCAATTCCCAGCAACCACATGGTAGCTCACAACCATCTGTAATGGAATCCGAAGTCCTCTTCTGGTGTCTGAAGATAGTTACGATGTAGTCATATAAATAATATAAATAAATAAATCTTTAAAAAAAAAGAAGTAATGAAACTGAAGGATCCCATTCCTTCTACAAAAATAAACTTTTTAAGGGGCAGAAACAAAGGGTCTGGAAAGGTGACTCACTGACTACCCTTCAAAGGTCATGAGTTCAGTTCCTAGCACCAACTATCTGTAACGGAATCTGATGCTGTCTTCTGGTATCTAAAGAGAGCTACAGGGTACTCATATACATAAAATAGGAATAAAAATTTAAAAATATTTAAAAAGCAGAAACCAAAGTTTGAGGGGATAAGTGAAAATATACTAACTTATACCGAAAGACAGGCATCTAGCTGTGATAAATGCATTACAAGAAATTTTAGTTAAGGAAAAAGACAATGAGATTTAAATAAACTCATCCGAGAATTGTAAGATTATCAACTTCCAATTAGAGGTCCCGATTATTTAGTGTACACAGGTCACATGGGTGCCTTATGACAAGGGTTGTTCCATGATGTCACCAGAAAACAAGTTCAGCATCGGTTTCACTGCTGAGTTCTGCCCCCTGGAAGGTACAGAAGAGTCAGTCCCAGAGAGGAACTTCTGGGACCTTAGATAAAACATAATTCCTTTTAGAACTTCAGTGCTCATTTGATAAGCAATCTGAATTAAATTCACTTTTGCAAAGTAGCCATAACAACCACTTCAAGGTGTAGGATTAAAATCTAAAGCAAATGTTCCAGGTGAACCATGTTCAAATATGCAATTGGCCCTTGCTCACACAGCATGGAAGGTGACTGCCAGTCACCAAAGAGCTCTTCTTGTTCATTCTGCAGACACAAAGCTGAAAAC
>JADRCC010572251.1:0-10706 GCA_019843855.1 Hylomyscus alleni | reverse complement strand
CATCACCCTCAACATGTCTCACTCAATTACCCTCCAGATGCTCAGGTCCAAATCTCATTAGGTTGAGCTTCTGGGTCAGCCAATTCCTAAGAGGATATTAAAGCATACACAACCTCCTCTTCCCCCCACACCCAGACCATACAAGGAGAGCCTCTGACTCAGTTAATATACCTGTCATATTTAATAAGTAAACATCCAATTGAGAAACTATAAAGCCATGAACGGGAATTTACAGATTCCTGCAAGAGAAAGATCAAATAGGAATAGACTATCATATCATCTTTGATATCCCAGTGCCAACTACCCATGCAGGCGGACACTACCCAACCCCAGAGCACTCATCCATGTAAACAAACTGGAAAAGAACTACACGAAGAAGACCCCAGCAGAAAGCCTTACCCTGGTGGTTAAAGTGCCACACAGACCTTGCGTGACAGCAGAATTTGAGGCGAAACCTTCAAGGAAGGCAGTCTCCTGTACCCGCATTGTCACCTGGCACCCCTTAACTCAGAGGTAGCCCAGATATGTCCTCGTACTCTTATGCTAGGTATTCACCAAGATAAGACAGCTAGCAAAAATCAGACATTTCTCTCTGACCTTTCACCAGTGTCCCAACATCCTAGCCAAACCCTGGCCTGGAATTTCCGCAAAGAATGTTACCCACCTAGAACTACTTGCCTCCAGCATTGTGGGTAGGACATTGAAGCTTACAGAATGGGAGATCTATCCCAGGGCAAGGTCAGGTGGAATCCTCATTTTCAGTAATATAAGGTGGGCCACATTAGATCTGCAGTTGAATCACTCCCAGGAACTAGCTTAACAAAGATTCCCTGTGACTAACCTCCGCTAGCCCAGAAAATTAACATAGTTGAGGAACTAACTAGATCCACCTATTCATCCAACCTAAACAACAGATTGAATAGGAACTATTTGCACCTGGCTTCTAGACCAAGGTGACCTTAGTCAGAGCTTACTTTCTTTCAGATTGTTTAGTTCCTGCCAATTTACATGTATATACTTTGCTGCTGACCCATTGTGTTCCTAACTAAAGGCTATGTACCTGCATATTGTCTGATGTATCTTGACCATTGTACCACCTGATTCTTTCAAACTCTTTTGTATCACTATATAAACCTGACTCCATATTTGAAAAATACATTCAGATTCACCACACTCTTATGTCGAGTCTGTTTGTCATCCACCCACCTCACCAGAACTCTCATCCCGTGGAAATTGAGATCCATCTTCCCCCCCCCCTCCGCAACGAACCCAGTCCGTGGCAGTTAAAGGAGACAGACACTGCCCTCCCTTCAGTTTCCCAGCACCAGACACCTGGAACTTCTCAGGGTAATTGGGTAAGAAAAACTAAAGACTGGAAAGAGGCCACTTTTGTTTTCTTGGCTTGTTTTCTTCTGAAGCACACACGGCAAGTGCCTCAACAACATACTAAGAGGACAAGCGTCAGAGAATTCCAAAGAACAGCAGGGAGAGACAATGCAAAGAGGGGCGTCTGAGTCCACACATTGCTCGTGGCTCAGGACAAAGCCTGTGTGTACTCTAGGACATGCTGTTGAAGAAGATACCAACATTTTCAGATGAATGGACCATACCAACTTTATCACAACTTCTTATAGGGTAAAATTTCCTTAATAGGCACTAGTCATACTAGGCAAAAGGGATGGTCAAAACCAAAATTATAAACTACTAGGAAAAATAAGAATACCACATTACATTTCAATATAGGATAAAGCCCAAATGTTCTCAGGAAAACAAAATCAATTTAGCTGTATTTATTAAGAAATAAGAATCAGAATAAAACACATAAAAAGTAAAAATTACATAAAATAAAATTAAAAAAAAAAAAAGAAATAAGAATCAGGCTGGAGAGCTGGCTCAGTGGTTAAGAGTGCTGACTGCTCTTCCAGAGGTCTTGAGTTCAATTCCCAGCCACCACATGGTGGCTCACAACCATCTGTAATGGGATCTAATGCCCTCTTTTGGTGTGTCTGAAGTCAGCTACAGTGTACTCATATACATTAAATAAATAAATCTTTAAAAGAAGGAAATAAGAATCAAGTTTAATGGGTAGTGGTGGCACACGCCTTTAATCCCAGCACTTGGGAGGCAGAGGCAGGTGGATTTCTGAGTTCAAGGCCATCCTGGTCTACATAGTGAGTTCCAGGACAGTCAGGGCTATACAGAGAAACCCTGTCTCAAAAAAAAAAAAAAAAGAATCAAGTTTAAAGAGATACAATTCAAAAGTTCCACCATTGGGTGGAACTGTTTGGGAAGGACAAGGAGTTGTGGCCTTGTTGGAGGACATGTGTTACTGGGGATGGACTTTTTCATTTCAAAAGGTTTGTGCCATTCCTAGCGTGTTTTCTTTGCCTCCTGAACTCTCAGCTGCTCCTGCTACCTTAAATTTTCTTCACCATCATGGACCCTAACCCTCTGGAACTATAAGCTTTCTTCTGTAAGTTGTCCTGATCACATTATTTTATTAGAGCAGTAGAAGCATAACTAAGACAGAAGTGAACTTAAGACCAGCCTAGAAGACACTATTTCATAACATTAAAATTTTTTAAGTGACTGAATAAAAAGTATTAATTTTTTAGTTAAAAGTTACCTCTGTCACTGTGGTTATTAGGGTCAGAGCCCAGGCCCTAGCAGCCCCTTCACAAGCTAGGCTTGGCCAATCATCCTCAGTACGCCAACAGACAAGTAATAGCAAAAAAGTCAGAGAAGGGAGATTTATTCAGTGTAATGACGCTGGAAAAGAAGGGGGACAAAGAGATCCAGTGACCATCCCAAAGTACAGCTTTCATCCTGACATAGGATTTGGTTTTAAACAGACGGGACGACATAACTACTCAATCCTGGTCAGGTGTAGTTCTGCCAGCCACTGACCCATCCGTCTGGCCCAGTCTCTACTGTAAAGTATCTGAAGAGTTATCAGCCTGTGTGCATCTCTTCCTAGGAGACAAATTCCTCCTAGGAAGACCCTGACCTTCAACTGTTTCCTTCTCCCAGCTTGAGATTCCTGGGGAGACTCCAGTTTCTTTAGGTTCACTGTTTCCATGGTTTGATGGCCAAAGAGAGGGGCCTAAGTTCATCTAGTATCTTCATTCCTGCCAGGAGAGTTACACCCCAGGAGCTAGCAAAGGCTAGCTGTAAATGCTGGATCTATTCTTGTTTAGCAGGGAAGACAGAGCAACCTAGGTAGAGCATTTTTTCCCTGGCTGGCTGTTTCCAGATTTTCTCCTCTGAAAGGGTGAAGACCTGAGATCCCCAGCATCCAAGTTAAGAGCTGGACACTGCACTCCTCTTCCAATCTAGCACCAGCGAGGCAGAGACAGGAGGATCCTGAGGGCTCACTGGCCAAGCAGCCTAGCCTTAATAGCAAGCTCTATGGTCAGTGGGAGAAGGTGGAGAAAGATGGAGAAAGGCACCTGATATGTATCTCTGGCCTTCACATGTGTGCTCACAGATATGAGCACACACACACACACATGCACACACGCACACAGAAATCCTTCTCGGCACCAGCCTGCCCTGGTATGGCCTCATCTTAACTGACATTACGTCCTCAATAACTCTCACTTGCAGACAAGCTTATCTTCTGAGATTCTGGAGGTTAGGACTTCCACATACGGACTGTGGTCAAGTAGGTTAACTCAGCCTATGACACCGAGTTTGCGGACGAGCTATTTTCTGCCTTTTTATATATAATGAGTGCAGTTGTTGAGTGTATTATGACTAAGTATCACATGAAGTGAAAAAAAAACGGGAATGTAAAGACACAGTGCTGAAAAACTAAGTAAAAGAGTGATGTGACTCTGTGGGGGGCATGCCTCCGTGGGACAGCAGAGGTCTTACATGTGTAAGGAAGGCCCTAGGTCCAGTTCCCCACACCACACCACACACACACACACACACACACACACACACACACACACATCAAATATAAAGGCCAAAAATTTTGATGTCTACGGAAAAAATAAACTACAAATCTGGCACTCTAAACTGAAGCGTTTTCGCTTTTGCTATACTTCAAAGAAATCAAAACAAAGAAACCTAAAATTATAAAGGATGCATTGTGAGCATATTTATATCAGGAACACTAATTTTGGAACTTCAATTAACTCAGAATAAATTTTAAGTCTTGGCTGTATATCAAACAATTGGCCAATGGGTGTCTTAAAGTCCCTGATTAAAAGGAGCTATTTTTAACTTAAAAAATATTATAATAAGAACAAGCATTGAAAGATGCCCCCATATGTGAAAATATCAAGTCACAAATTTCCCAGAGTATCATATTAGAGAACAGTTGAATTAATAAGATCTGGACCATCAGGACCACCGCAGGAGGGACATCTAAAAAAGACACAACCAAGCACTGTTTGACTTTTGGGTTGAATCTGTGTAAATAGCTATAAATTATTTTGCCTCAGATGTGAACTTTAATCTGACCTTTGTAAGTACAGTCAAGCCACCTTATCCATAGATTCTGCATTACTACATTTAGCCAGCTGTGGATTGAATGATAAAATGGCTAGAATTTATTTCAAAATAAAGGGAGGGGCATGGGTGAAAGGATACCCTGGGAGAGTGGTGTTGGAAAGGGGTGGTTCCCATTGGACTCTGCCCCTGCTCTTGTTTACATCTCAAATGTTCCCTAGTAATTCTTATGCATGTGTATTGAGACATGTATGTTAGTGTGTGTGCATGCAAATGCACACGGTGTACATGTGAAAGCCAGAGGCTGGTGTCTGGTGCCTTTTCTGGATTGCTTGGCCCTTCTTTTTTTACGTCAGGATCTCTCAGTGAGCCTGAAGCTAGCTGGCTTAGCAGACTAGATTAAGGAATCTGTAAGTGGCTCTCACATCCCCAGGGCTCAGGTTACAAGCACGTGCCTTCATGCCTTGCTTTTTATCTGAGTTCTGAGGATCTGAATTCAGGTCTTAGGCTTGAAAGGCAGGCGCTTCACCGAATGAACTACCCAGAGCCCTTTGTTTGTTTGTTTGTTTTTTTCAAGACAGGGTTTCTCTGTGTGGCCCTGCTGTCTTGGAACTCATTCTGAAGACCCGGCTGGCCCCGAACTCAGAAATCTGCCTGCCTTTGCCTCCCAAGTACTGGGATTAAAGGCTTGTGCCACTACCATTCAGCCTCAGTGTATCTTTTAAAACTGGTAGTATTGGTGGGGAAAAAAATCCAGCAACTCACATGAACAGGATTGTGTATGAAGTCACTGAAAGACATAGAAAAGTGTTCATGATAGTACAATGCATAATGACTCAATCGGAAACCCTTAAAAACCAATTCAGTTGGCTGGATTAACAACTTCTGGTATGTACACATAGCAGAATAGTATATAGTGAAGAAAGAATATTTACAGCTAGACATAGCAATAGCCTCATAAATAATGCATTCGGGGAGAAAAGCCAGAACCAAGACTACATCTGGATTGATTCTACCAGGAATACCAACTAGTCCTTGTCACTGCAAGGTGGCAGACCAGCTAGTTATTCTTGGCAGACAGGGACTAAGAAGCAAGTTTCAGGTGTGGTCTAAGGCGGGACCAGCCAGGAGGCACAGACCTCAGAAGTGGCAGGGCAGCTGGGACAGGATCCTTTCTACCTCCCTCTACACCTAGGAGGAACTGCAGATCCAAAGTCCTCTCTGCACCTTTCCCACAAGCGGAGAGTTTGTCTCCAGGACGTGCTCTGACCTCAGGACTCAGGAGGGAAGGCTGCTCCACAGTCCTCTGCCCTCTCCACTGGTCTTACCAGGGAAGAGCTGATCTTCCAGAAGTGCTGACACAGGTTTACAGACCCACAGGAGGAACAAGCTCCAGCCAGAGACAGCAAGAACATCTAACACCAGAGATAAACAGAGGGTGAAAGACAAACGCAAGAATCTTACCAACAGAAACCAAGACTAACTGGCTTCATCAGAACCTAGTACTCCCACCACAGCAAGGCCTGGATATCCCAAAACACCGGAAAAACAAGATTTGGATCTAAAATCATATGTCACGATGGTGCTAGAGGAATTTAAGAAGGACATGAATAACTCCCTTAAAGAAACACAGGAGAACACAGGTAAAAAGGTACAAGCCCTTAAAAAGGAAATACAAAAATCCCTTAAAGAATTACAGGAGAACACGAGTAAACAATTAGAAGTCCTTAAAGAGGAAACACAAAAATCCCTTAAAGAATTACAGGGAAGCACAACCAAACAGGTGAAGGAATTGAACAAAACCATCCAGGACCTAAAAATGGAAATAGAAACAGTTAGGAAATCACAAAGAGAGACAACTCTGGAGATAGAAATCCTAGGAAAGAAGTCAAGAACCATAGATGCAAGCATCATCAACAGAATACAAGAGATAGAAGAGAGAATCTCAGAGACAGAAGATACCATAGAAAACATTGACACAATAGTCAAAGAAAATGCAAAAAGTTCCTAACACAAAGCATCCAAAACACAATAAGAAGATCAACCCTAAGGAAAATATGTATAGAAGAGAGTGAAGACTTCCAACTTAAAGGGTCAATAAATATCTTCAACAAAATTATAGAAGAAAACTTCCCTTACCTAAAGAAAGAGATGCCCGTGAACAAGAAGCCTATAGAACTCCAAATAGACTGGACCAGAAAAGAAATTCCTTCTGCCACATAATAGTCAAAACATCAAATTCACAAAACAAAGAAAGAATCTTAAAAGCAATGAGGGAAAAAGGTCAAGAAACATAAAAAGGCAGACCTATCAGAATTACACTAGACTTTTCGCCAGAGACTATGAAAGCCAGAAGATCCTGGATTGATGTCATACAGACCCTAAGAGATCACAAATGCCAACCCAGGCTACTATACCCAGCAAAACTCTCAATTACCATACATGGAGAAACCAAAGTATTCCATGACAAAACCAAATTTACACAATATATTTCCACAAATCCAGCCCTTCAAAGGATAATAAATGGAAAACTCCAACACAAGGAAGAAAACTACATCCTAGAAAAAGCAAGAAAGTAATCTTCCAACAAAACTAAAAGAAGATAGCCACATGAATGGAATTCCAGCTCTAACTACAAAAATAACAGGAAGCAACAATTACTTTTCCTTAATATCTATTAATGTCAATGGACTCAATTCCCCAATAAAAAAGACATAGACTATCAGACTGAGTACGTAAATAGGACCCAACATTTTTTTGCATACAGGAAACCCACCTCAGTGACAAAGACAGACACTACCTCAGAATAAAGGGCCAGAAAACAATTTTGCAAGGTAATGGTGCCAAGAGAAAAGCTGGAATAGTCATTCTAATATCAAATAAAATTGACTTTCAACCTAATGTGATCAAAAAGATAAGGAGGGGCACTTCATACTCATCAAAGGTATGAACTACCAAGATGAATTCTCAATTCTGAACCTCTATGCTCCAAATGCAAGGGCATCTACATTCATAAAAGAAACTTTACTAAATATCAAAGCACACATTGCACCGCACACAATAATAGTGGGAGATTTCAATACCCCACTCTCTGTAATGGACAGATCAAGGAAACAGAAACTAAACAAGGACACAGTGAGACTAACAGAAATTATGAAACAGATAGATTTAATAGATATCTATAGAACTTTTTATCCTAAAACAAAAGGATATACCTTCTTCTCAGCACCTCATGGTAACTTCTCCAAAATTGACCATATAATTGGTCACAAATCAGGCCTCAACAGATACAAGAAGATTGAAATAATCCCTTGCATCCTATCAGATCACCATAGACTAAGGCTGCTCCACAATAACAACATAAACAAGAGAATGCCCACCTACATGTGGAAGCTTAACACTACTCAATGGTAACTTGCTCAAAGAAAAAAGAAATTAAGGACTTTCTAGAGTTTAATGAAAATGAAGCCACAACATACCCAAACTTAGGGGACACAATCAAAGCAGTCCTAAGAGGAAAACTCATAGCTTTAAGTGCCTCCAAAAAGAAACTGGAGAGAGCACACACCAGCAGCTCATTTCAAATGCAAGTCCCTTTACGGAGCTTCCTCTCCTTTCTCCACCACTATCAGAACAGCTATGAGCACACAATTCATTTGGCCTGTGTCAGAGCTGAGTGGAGTCTGGTGAGGCGGTAAAGAGCCTCTGAGCCTGCTGGGAGGCAGGTACCTCTGCCAGAGCTCTCAGCCAAACTGCACCAGGCTCACGCCAGGAAGGAAGGCTTGGCAGAACTGGAATGCCAGTGCTTGGAATCAGACAAACCAGGTTACAATCTGGTTCACCTTCTAAGAATAGAACTTCAGGCTTAGCATCTCTGAGCTGCACAGGGATATTCAGAGAACTAGGGAAGAATGGAAAAGCTGTAGGAGCTTAAGTCGGGGCCATTAAAGTGACATATCAGAGTCCCATCTGCAACTGTTATTTGTGGAAAGTCTTTACAAATGAGTGAAGTATGCCGTGATGAGCGTATCCTGGAGGAGCAGGACCCTAAAGAGAGGAAGACAGACAGATGGCAGTGACCCCAAATAGGCCAAGGGACACTTGGCACCATCAGACTGGAAGAAGAAAGGAATATTTTTCTCTAGGGCCTTAGGAGAGAGCAAAGCTGCACTTACACCTTACATTTTGGACTTTTAGCTTCCAGTTTATTCCTAGCATATTTTAGGGCTTGGGTAAGTGCCCCAAACTGTGACCATCTATTGTCACCACTACGCTGCAAAACCAGTATTTGAGGGGGGGTCACATAACTGCTTCCCTTGTCTCTGTGATCAAACCTGAGTTTAACCAATATAGATTATAAACATTTTTATGTTATTTGCTAAACAAATAACACCAATGAGTGTTAATAGCAGTGGTTATTCTAAGTGCTTTATTAATAGTTACTTAATACTTACACACTGTGACCTCCAAGGTAGAGCCTGTGATCAACTGTCATCTTCCGGGGGAACAGAGAAGTGAAGTAACTTGCTCAACATCACAGAGCTAGCAAAGCTCGGACGCTGATCCAGGGCACGGGCTCTCTCTCTCCATCATCACTCAGAGCACAGTGATTTAGTGGGGTTCTGATCTTACTGCATTCATCCTGCTGGGCAGCTCAGACCTGGCATAGCTCTATAAAGACCATACTTTACTCTAGAGTCTCTGGACTGGTTCCCCACCAGCCTGGCTTCATCCTGTACCTTCTTTGGTGCCTCCCATGTGTGCATTCACACTAATCTGCTTCCTACAGGGGCTAGAGGAAACTCGTGAGCCATTCCAGGCCAGGGCCCCACAGAGCAGGAAGCCCTGCTTTCAGAGTCTTTTGAAGGACTTTTCCTGCTGCGTGTTACAAGCTAAAGAAAGAAAGGATCACATTTCAACCAGAGGAACTTCATGTACAAGGAAATGAGGCCATGGTTGGCAGGATGTGCCTTGCAGTTGGGGGTGGGGGGGCGGGGGACTTGGCAGTGCTATGAAGTTGGAGACACAGACACAGTAGGAGTGAGGTGCTTGTCATACCTTGGCACACCCATTTCCCATCCAAGCTGGCACACACACATATGCACATGTGTGCAAGCTCATGTACAAGCAAACACACACACAAGTACATGCAAGCACAGAGAAGCACACGGGCACTCTCACATACACAAGCACACACACACAAGCTCATGCACACACACGAGCACACATGCATATACACGAACACACAAGCACATGCCAACACACACGAATGCATATACACATACACAGGTGCATGTACACACAAGCACATATACCACATACACACATAAATATAAAATAAGAGGCTCAGTAGTATTCTTTGGGCCATGAAAACAAGGCACATTGCAGCCCTGTCTCTTGGGCCTTTTGAATCTCACTTTCCTGTGTGAGATTCAGCCCTCTGCTGTAGCCCACTGCTTGGCTAGCTGCAGGACCTGGGCAACCCACTCAGTGCTCTGGCCTCAGCTTCTGTAGAATTAGGCACGAAGAGGACCTCGTTCAGTCTGGCCAACTTGTCTAATCCTGTAAAATTGCTGGGAATTAAAAAGAGGAGGAGGAGGTACAGGCTGCCCATCAAAAAGACTGACAGTAGAGAATGAGACACTTTTTTTTTTCTTTTTGGCCTTTGTGACCTTCTTTTGGCAAAGACCAGCACCAATGTGAGTCACATGAACTGCAAGACGACAATGACTGCTTTCTGTGAATTAGGTGAGAACACTCTGGTGCTATCGTCTAAAGGTACCTAGACGTTAGTTGGCTCAGGCACACCTGCTGGACTGTTCACCTGGCCAGCAACTTTCCTGGAACTCCTCGCTCTGCTTCTGATGTTGTGGTGCCAGTGATAACTCACAGCAGCCCCAGGCCCACTCAGCAGCACCCTGGCCATGGTTACTGAGAGGGTCCAACGTTGTCTTCCCTGGGGGGTTAGAACTGGGGATGGAAGAAAACGAGCTGCTGGGCTCTCTTCAGGAAGCTAATCTGAAGCCTGTAACATCGGCAAATAAATTCTATACAACTAGACAGTGGGAGTTGAGAGTTGGGGCAAAATGGCGGGACCAGGAGGAGGCAGGAGATGCTAAAGTCTCTGGCTCTGATGGGAGGCTGAGGGGCTCTCCACAGCAAGACCATCTCAGGCCTCTGAGGGGCTCTCCACAGCAAGGCCATCTCAGGCCTCGCTGAGGGCCATGGCGCAACCTTCTGTCCTGATG
>JADRCC010572249.1:0-24287 GCA_019843855.1 Hylomyscus alleni | reverse complement strand
TGGATGTTTTTAGCTCCTTGTATTCTTAGGAGGACAGGTGGGTTGACATGAGCCTGCGCATTCACTCTGCCTCACCTTTTGAGCTCCTGGACCTACACAATGTCCTCCTCCACTTTGGAATGTTTGGGCTATCTTTCCTTCACCTGTCCTTTCTGACTCACTCCTATTAGATTTCTGAATCGCCAGCAACCCAGACAAAGGCCTGTTTGTTATTTCCAGCACGTCTTTAAGACTCAGCTTTTACATTTTTAGCTTCTTTTTTTTTTCTTCTGTTCCCCCCGCCCCCCAAGATTGGATCATTTCTATCGATCTACCTCCAGGTCTGCTGACTCTTTATTTCTGTCTCAAACCTTCTATGAAATTCACCTAGTGAGCTTCTTATTTGATTTTCCAACTTTCAAATATTCCCCTGGTTCATGTCTACATGTCTCCATTTGTGTGCTGACTCCCCTCTGTTTAGATATTGTGTTTATGTTTTCCTTTATGTCACCTCGACTTGAAGCCACTGTGCAGTATCTGCAACACAGGTGTTCTTTCTATCTCAAACTGTCAGCTAATAGTCTTTCTGACTTTGGCTTACAGTTTTCTCTTTTTAAACCTTTATTTTAATGATTTTAAAAAATAATTTTAGGGTATTTTTTTTTAGAGAGTGGATCTAATTATGTAGCCCTGGCTGGCCTAGAACTCACTTTTGTAGACCAGGCTGTCCTTTAATTTAGAGATCTGCCTGCTCTTGGAGTCCTGGGTGTGAAGGTGCACACCACATCTAGCTAATTTTTTTTAATCAAGAAAAATAAATATTTAAATTTCAGCAAGAGCTAACATTTTCTTTAATCATTGAAGCAATGTCTATATAGGTTTTTATTTTCCAGTTTTCCCTTTGTAGTTGTAAAGATGAGGAGGAGGAGGGAGGGAGGGAAGAAGGAAGAGAGGAAAAGGAGAAAGGGAAAGGAGGAGAGAAGGAGGCAGTGTGCATTTTGACTGTGTGCATCCCACGCAGCAGATCTCCTGGCCTTGGCTATGCTGAAGAGTGATTTTTGTTTTGCAAGTAATTTCCCTGAAATCAAGCTGCAGCCTGTTTCTACAATAAGGAGAAAAAGAAAATATCATCTCAGTGATTTCTATTTCCAGTCTGCCTTTTTTGCCAGCTCTTGTGTGCTGTGACTTGGATCAAAACATCACCTAAAACACCCTGTGTTATAGGCTGGACATTGTCCAAAGGAAAGGACGTGAGGAAGAAATTGGATTGTGAGGCCTCCAGCCTCATTAAAGGGTCAGTCCATTGACTGAGTCCCAGCTTGGAGGGTGATTGAGAAGTTGTGGAGATGTTAGGATGTGGGGACAATTTAGAGGATGTAGGTCAGTGAGGAATGTGTTTGAAATCTGTGGCACCCTCCCTCCCATTCTGTCTGTCTCTCTCTGTCTCTGTCTCTGTCTCTCTTTCTCTCTCTCTCTCTCCATCTTTCTCTTAATCCTTCTATTCTCTTTCCCTTTTCTTCCTCTGTCTCTAAGCATCCTTAACTGCTGAGCCATCTCTCCAGAACCTGATTCTGGATTCTTAAGAAAGAACCCTTGAACAGGCACAGCACAGCTTTCCAAAGGTTAACAATTCAATGCCATGGTGGCAATAGCCTACATCATTTAAACCACTTGTCAGTTTAAACATCATTTTGTGACTAAATTATGAGGTACTAAAATCAGCGTATAATTATTGACTCCCAAAAGATTGCTGGGAGGTTTCTGTACAGTTCCCTGGGTTTCGATCGAATGGTGTCAGATATCATTCTGTCAATTACTATGGTACTCACACTCCTTAATCTCTGCTACCTAATGAGCTGGTGGACAGCTCCTAGGGCCTGCATACTACCTGACACTCAGGAAGCACCGAGCAATGATAAATTGTGAGTTCCTGTGGCTCCCTCCTGGGAGACCATCCGCACCAAGGGAAACAGACAGATGAACATCCATTGGCTTTGAGTTGCTACATGGGCTGCAGCGTCAGGCACTGCCACCCAGCCCACTCTAGCCTGGAGGCCTAGGTGTCCCTCCCCAGAATGATGCTCTTGTCCAACAGGAAATGCATCTCCAATCCATCCAAGTGTGGACGGAAGTGGGCTCGTAGCTCCTCCTTTACCTAAACCTCGATCACGCACAGCTGAGTATGACAAGATGTTGGTCCACCCTAGGTATGACCTTCCTTCTCTGTAGCTGAGCTTGCTCTTTCTCTCTGAGCCACATAGCACTTCTCTGGGGCCCTGGAAACCTGGCTATACCTTGCTTCAGACCTAATCCCTGCCTGATACCTATATGTTTTGTCTGCCATCCATCACTCAGTGGATTGAGAAGCTTCAGTCAGTGTCCTCAAGTAGTAGAGTTATCCTGTCCATCTACACTCAAGCAAGGCACCACAGTCAGACTCTAGAGACAGCTTTCCAGCTGCCACTCCCTGGGAAAGGCTGGTGTAGCACAGAGCAAGAGATCCACAGCACAGGGAAAGGGGTCATACCCAATGGCCTCACAACACCTTCTTCCACTTCAAGGGAGAAGCCATGCATCATCTGTTACTATGCCACCTTAGATCATGGCACATTCTGTCACAGGACTCTGATAAACCAGTCTGCTCTGAAAACCAAGGTCTTGCTAGGCATTTAAGCCAGTCCAGAATCATGGGAAACCCTGAGTCCCAGCGGGGGGCAGGGGGCGGGGGGGTTTCATTCATCTGAAAATGCTCGGAAATAGAAGTTGCTAGATGATTTTACAGTGCATGTCATCAAATCTGACCCACTGGAAAAACAAACGAACAAAAAAGGCAACGTCTCTTTTTCTAGAATGTGGTCACTGGAGGATTAGTTGTGAGGCTGCTTCAGTCTCTCCTTGTCCTGACATTGGCCAGAGCCCATGAAGATGCTATGTGGACCTTATATTAGGATTTGGACCCTTGGGTGGTTTTCCCTTCCCCTCTCATGTCTTCCTTGTTGTACTAAGCAATCAGTCCCAGAGCGGAAGTGTTGGTCCAGGGTTGGGAAAGAACACTTTATGTGGCAGATGATGCCTCCAACGTAGTAACAATGCTTGAGTAGAGGAACAGGGCATGCTCTGGTCTTCTAAGGGAATTTCTTCATAGTACAAGGCCAGGAAGCCTTGGCCTAGACCAAGGCACAGAAGAGGGAGGTGGCTCCCTGGCCATAAACTGTTCTTGGTGAGAGTCTGAGGAAACGGGAACTGTGCCTGGCTAAATCATGCTTCCCTGCTGTCACCCAGATAGCTCCTGAAAGAGAAGCAGATCTGAGAACTGTGGAGCTGAAGGAAGGAGAGGAGATCACCTTTGCCTCTCTGTCTACTCCCAGGAGAAGAAAATGAGCAGAAATAATGAAAGACACAAAAGCAAGGTCTCCAAAGCAGTGAGTGAACTGAAAGAAAGGAATTGACACTCCAGAAAACCAGCAGCCATCTGACCGCATAATGTTGATGACCGGAACCAAAAGGAGAAGCTTAAAACTCTCTGGCACCGCCCTCAAGACACTGCAGAGAAGCCAACAGAAATGCAGAAAAAGGAAAGGTAGATCTTTCAGGGGAAGAAAAGACAAAAATGAGAAAAGAAAAAAATGCTTCTGTAGGGAGAAGAAGAGAGAACAGGAATCCGGATGCGTCTGCAGATACAGCTGTTACTCGACTAGCAAGATACGCCCTGCGTGGGCGGCCATGAAGGAGAGCTGTGACACGGCTAAATAGGAAGTCAAGGAGGTCCAGGTCTTGTACAGACAGCTTTCTTAGAACACAGGAAGAGGCCTGAGGCCCAGCTGGCTAGGCGTGGGCTGCTGCTCTGAGCATGCTCCCAGCTGGTCCGGGTCTTTGTGCTATCTGCTTGTGCCGTTCACTTTCTTGTTAACTTCCAGGTGTAGGAGGACCACAGAGGACCTCCCTGAGACATCAGATGTGGCCAAGTGTCCCTGGGCCTTAACAATGACATGTGAGACAAAGAATAGGCTGCTGAGAAGGTGCCAGCTTTTTTAGCCCTCCTGAGGAGCAGATCTGCCTGAGCCCTCCAGAGTCAGCAGGTGCCCCCGGGACTTTCTGCATATCTCTCTCCTGGTCCCACTATGGACTGAATACCACTGGACTCCTTGGTGACGCCTCTACAAAGTAGCCCTGCCCTCCTATGGCTCACGTGATCTATGATTGGCAGCCCACTAACTCAGAGAAATTGCCGTATCACAAGGGAGCAACATATCTCGAGAGCAGAAAGACCTGGGTTTGTATGATGAATTTTCATGGTAGAAAGAAAATTCATGAAAAGTGACTTTGACATAGAAAAATGTTCTGGTTAAAATTTTAAATCAGAAGGAAAGAAAGAGAAAAAAAGAAAGAAAAAAGAAAGCAAGCTTCTCAAATCACTAGACAGGAATTGAAATATTTATCTCAAGAATAAGCCTCAAGCAGACTGTAGAGTTTCAGTCTTCCATTCTGTGTTTGAAAGAAATCCAGACTTTTCACCAAATCTAGAAGAAAAAGACTCTGAGTTTCCAAACTTTAGCTTCTGATTGATATGCCTTGCATGCATTAAAAAAAGGAAGAAAAGAAAAGAAAAAGAAAAAAAGAAAAAAAAAGGGAACTTGGGGAAGATTCCTCCAGATGCTCCACTGATACAAGTTACCTCGACAGGGCTCTCCATATCACAGATGGCCAAAGACAGACAGATTTCAGGCAAACTGAGTCAAACATAAAGAGCAAACCTTGGGTCCTAGCCAGATAAAAGAGCTGGAAGGCAGCCCTGGGATCCCTGGTTATTCCGTCTCTCGAAACCATTTGAATCACATCTGGCACTGCTGGTTGTCTTCCCGCCATCAGCAGGCCAGTCAGGCTCTCCAGGGGAACAGGATTGTGTGTACACTGCCCGAGGAGACTGATTGGTTGGTTATAAGAACCAGCACAAGCAATCGTGGAGGTCTGAGGCTAATGAGCCCCATGATGTGCTGTCTGCAAGTTATTTGCTGCTGATGCCATACAGTTTAAGGACCAGGGAAGTGTGAGTATTTGTCCCACTCTGGGTCTCCCCAGCTTTGAGCAGAAACTCTGTGCCAATGTGTGGAAAAAAGTCGAGAAGGTGGAGAGAATGTGTTTCTCAGCTGGAGCAGAGAGATGGAAAAGAGCCACCCCCTTTCTTCTTGCTCTCTTAAGACCTTTGTGGTTTGAACAGTGCTGTCCACACTGCTAAAGGCAATCTTTTCACTCAGTCATGGGATTAAAGTCCAGTGTCTTCTAACTTACCCTCTATGGACATACTAGGAAATCATGCCTGACCAGATATCTGAGCCCCATGGGGTGAGTACGTCCTGAAGGCTTATTTTCTAAGGCTGGGGTAGGGTTCAAGGGGTAGAGACCATCAGAGGTTAGCCTAGAGGGAAGTTACGATATCTTGGAGTCCTGATCCTCCTGCATAGATGGATGCTAGTCTCAGAGAAGCTTGAGTCTCAGGAATCCTTGTATATGTATGGGCACAGATCACCAGGAAGCAAGGCTACCTACAAATGGGTCCACTCTGTGCATAGTTAGTTCTCTCTGCCTTTCCACCATGTTGTAACACAGCAAAGACCTCCCATCAGGCTCTGGGTGCCATACCACCCTGAGCCAAGTGAACTTTTGCACCCAGTACTTTAGTTATCCAGTCTCTGATATACTGTTATAGTAACACAACATGAGCTAAAACACAAAGCACCACTGAGAAGTTATTTCTCTGCCCGTAAAGCAAACCAATTCAATTCAGATTAAAACATATATAAATGCAGGTTTATTGGGAAGCTGCTCTAGGGCAAGTGAGTTCACTGGCCCCAAGGAAGGAGGTCAGGGAAAAAGGAAACACAGGGAAGGGGAAAGAGAAAAAGCTTGCAGGGAGAAGGAGAGAAAAGAGGAGAAAAATTGAGGAGAGACCAAAATATCTGGATTACATAAGTAAGAGCCTGGGGTGGGGGGAGTGCAGCTCAGCCCCTAGACTGGAAAGTTTGGGGGTAGAAGGTAGGGGTGTGCCAGATAGAGATTGAGGGATGCTAGGAGAACCTGGAGGCCAGATCTGCTTTGGTATGTAAAATATGCTTGCCTGGGTCTGAAACCCAACAATCACTTAGGCCAAAACGACATCAAATCGCCATCATGTTCAGCCAGTCCCACTTGGCTTCCCTTTCACTCTCAGGCTCAGATATTTGCCTCGTAGGTGTCCTACTCATCATTCACACAGCCTAATTCTCAGTTGGCTAGCTCTTAAATCCAAGCCCACCTCTACTGTCTCTTAGAATAGCTGAGGACAGACTTACCTAGAAACTTAGAAAGCACCATTGTAGAGGACCTACCCCAAAGTTTCTGGAGCAATCCGTCTGGTCCAGAGCTAGGTGACTCCAAATTCAGCAGAGGCTGCCATCTGTCTCCCTTTCCCTTCTAATTCCGATCCTCATTCAAAGATCCAGGAAAGCATCAAGTTAACCTGAGCCCCCTGAACAAAATGAAAGGGATGTGTTAGTGCCATGCCTTTGGGGGTCAAATTCCATCTATGTCTACCCTTCTATCACTTTACATGCTGAGAAACTCCCTTCTCAGAAACTCCCATTTCCCAAACAATCATGTGTTCTGCCCCAGGACGAAGTGCTTCTTGCCTGTAGGGCCAGGGACTTGACAGTGATTTAATGAATCGATCCATTCTCCGCACCTCTGATTTCTGATGCCTGAAGCAAGTTCTGGGGCTATCAACTCAGAACAAGCCGGAGACATTGGTGTGGGAGGAGGGGGCTAGACAGCCTCTTTCTTCATGTTCACAGCAAGCCACTCTGTGCAGCCTGGGAGGAAGCCCTGATGGAACTGCCATAATCTTTTGGGTTGTCCTGGGAGGATCCTACAGCTGGCCTGAAGCCATTATTCAGTATACAGAATATAAAATGGTGTCTTTTATCAAGTCTGTTGGAACACACACACACACACACACACACACACACACACACACACACACACACACACGACACATTCTCATTCTTATTTATAAGACACCAGATTGAAACTGACAGGGAGTGAATTCTGGAGAAGATGTTGGAAGAAACATGGATTTCACCTGTTGAGCTGTCGCCTGAGTGCAAGGAATTTAAAACAATGACTTTTTCTGCTTTCCAACCCGATGCCTTTGGAAGCCCTCCAGCTGGCCCTTTGTGTCCTGACTGAGCACAAAAAGAATCTGGTGTCACCATGAAGACTCAAGGAAGAGTATTGAATTGCAAATGTTCTCAGCAAATCTCTTGTTTGAACAGCACAGCAACTTGGATCTGTCTCGTGCATCCTCGAAGAGAAGAGACATTCTTGAATCCTACAGTGGACTGTAATCCTCCACTGCTGCCTTGTGCCACAGGCAAGCTCTGGATATTTCCAGGATCTGTTTGCTGTTAGTCAGGAGTCAGGGAGGATTCTGAATGATGAAGGGATCACTCAGAGCATGCTTGCAGGAACACCCACAATGTCCTCCATCTTGCTCATTTCATTTGGTTGCAGAACAACAAAGAATGAGAATTGTAGTTTTATGCTAATCAGGAATCTGGAAAAAAAATCTTTACTCTTAAAAAAATTCCCATCAAGTCTATTTCATCTGGTTGATGATGGATCTCTCTTCCAATGGATGTCCCAGAGTTTCCAGCATGCCCAGGTCCCTAAGATCACTGAAAACACCCTGAGCTTCCATTGTAGCTCCTGAATGACAGGGTGGCTAATTATGAACCATGTGGGTCAAAGGTCAACTGTTAATACAGTGTAGTTCCTGATGAACCTGTTCCCTACCAGTCTAGTAAGCAGTTCTGTGCATCTGGTAGAGAGTGAAATAAGAACCTATTTTAAGAAAGATTATTTTCTCTGTGTTAATCATTGTGCTGTGATGGTAAGTGCTGTGATGGTAAATTATACGTGAATTGACCTTGAGACACTAAAGCATGGAACAAAAGGAAGTGCCCAGAGACTCAGGAAAATGGTACTTCTAAATCAAAAGTTCTGTGATAAGTGGATAAAGGGAAATTAACTTGATATTTATAAGATCATGAGTCTTCTTTGTGCTGGCAGCTACCAAGGGGGAGGTCAGCTTCATGGTCCAGAGGATAAGATCTGAGCCCCAAGAAGGTCTAGAGGGTATTGCATTCTGAGATCACTGTATCCAGCCTCCACTTAAGCATCATAACGTAGCATTAACTCTGCCCTGCAAACCAGCCTGCCCTCAGTGATATCAGACAAGACTGTTTCTGGAGCTGGTTTACAAGCATTGTGCTGTCTGTGATCTCACCTGTCTGTCTGGGCAGTCTGGGAGAACAGACCCAGACATAGAAGCAAACCTGAGACTCAGGCTATTCAGAAAGCTCCTCAAGATTTGGGTGGGGAGCCTGAGGGTCCTACCTAAACTGAATTTTCATCAATGGTTTGAGAAATGCCTATGGAGTTTTGTCAAATCCTGGGAATGACCTCATGACTCACACAGACTATGAGAATCTGAGCTAGATTGTGATTCTCCAAGGAACGAGAGCTATTTTGTGCATTTCTGAATGCTAGATTCCAACACAAGACTTAGCCCAAAAATCCAACACACATATCCATTTTATAAGATGTGCTAGGGTCGTGTTACAGCCTCACTTTTTTTTTTTTTTTGTAATTGTTCTTGTGTCCTGTCATGAGTCCTGAAGGCTATCCGAGGCACACTGCAGATTTTCCTTTCAGGAATATGTCCTTTCTCATTAGTTAATAGGCAAACCTCTCACAGTGAGCAAGTGAAGGGACACAGGGACAGGTGCTAGGAAGAGTGTTCATCTGTGGAATCTTAATCCACTGCTGGCAGGGGAGTAATTAGTATAATCACCTTGGAAAACAGTTTGACATCAGTTCCTGAAGTCAAACACACATATGTTCCACTCCACAAACATCCTACCGCCAGGTAAATACCCAAAGGTAATTCTCACTTGTGAGTGAACAGGGGCCCATACCCATCCTTGCCAACACCATGTGCAATAAGAAAAACCTGGAAGGAAGTTGTGTGCCCACTAGAAGTAGAATGGATCAATAAACTCTGGCACAGGCACACTGCAAAATGTTTGACAGAAATAAAAACCAGTAAATGCAACGACTCTCCCAGTATGCCCTAGTACATAACATCCTGTGACTCGGGTAAACCTTCCCATCCAATCTTTCTTATCCCAACTTATCCCATTATCCAGTCCCTAAAACCAGCAGACAGTCCCTGGGAACTCAGCAGCCATTCCAGCCAGGGAACAATGCAGGCTAACTACAGACCTTCACCTTGCATTCTTCAATTACAAATCCAATCCCCCAGTCTCATCCCCATGTCTGTAGCAGACTACCCGTTGTGGCTTCTCCTCACACTCTGCCTCCATTCCTAGGGTACTAAGCAAATCCTTTTGGAACACCTTGTTTTTCTCTTTGCTGTGGACCCTTCCCACCCTAACCCATCCCCACTCCTAAGCTCCCAATACCAAGAAATGTATTTTACATGAAATCCCCAATGGCCACAACTGGCAGGATGCCAGAATTACCTACCAGGCAACGTATAACCACCACACCCTCCTAAGAACCACAGAAAGCAACAGAAATTAAAGAACAAAATACCCATCCAACAAAGATAAGACCAGATATTAGCACCTAGACTTACGGTTATCCCAAACTCAGATGCCTAGGGGCCACAGTAAAAATCAGTAACAATCAATGTAAACATCAATAACAGCCAGGACAGTATGTGTCTAGTAGAGCCCAGTAACTCTATTACAGTAGGCCCTGAGATTTGCAATATAGCTGAAGCATAAGACAAGGACTTTAAAATAGCTTTATGACCATTACAGAGGTCCTTAAAGAGGAAATGAATAAATCCCTTATATAAATCCAGGAAGACACAAACAAGCAGTGGAAGAAAAGGAATAAAACAGCTCAAAGCCTGGAAATATAAATAGAATCAATAAAGAAAATCCAAATGGAAGAAAATCTGAAAATGAAAAATTTAGGAATTCAAACAGAAACTTCAGAGGCCTCACCAACAGAACATAGAAGAGGAAAGAGAATCTCAGGCATTGAAGGCATGATAGAATAAACAGATACCTCTGTCAAAGAAAATGCTAAATCTTTAAAAATCTTGACACAAAACATCCATGAAATCTGAGATAGTACAAAAAGACCAATTCTAAGAATAATAGGAATAGAGGAAGAAGAAGAAACTCAGGTCAAAGGCACAGAAAATATTTTCAACAAAATTATAGAAAAAAAAGTCCTAATCTAAAGAAGGAGATACCCACTGAGGTACAAGAAGCCAAAACACCAAAATAGACTGGACCAGAAAAATATTCTCCTTAGCACATAATAATAAAAATACTAAGCATATGGGGCAAAGAAAGAATAATTAAAATTTCAAGGGAAAAAGACCAAGTAACAAATAAAGGCAGACATATTAGACTAACACCTGAATTCTTAATGGAGAATCTAAAAGCCAGAAAGACCTGGTCAGATATATTACAAACTCTAAGAGACCACAGACTACTATATCCAGCAAAACTTTCAATCACCTAAGATAAAATAAGACATTCCTTTAGAAACACCTATCTACAAATCCAGCCTTCAGAAGTCACTAGAAAGAAAACCTCAATCTAGAAAAACTAGCCATATAATAAAAATAAAAACTTATTCCAGACTAGAAAGTCAAAAGAGGGGAACACACCCAACCTACCATAACCACCACCACAAGAGCAACAATAACAACAAAATTACAGGAACCAGCAAATATTGTTCATTGATGACTCAGTATCAATGATTTTCAACAAAGGGACACAGGCTAACAGAATGAGTGAGAAAACAGGGTCCGCCCTCCTACTACATCTGAGCAACACATCTCACCATCAAGGATATCACCTCAAGATAAAAGAGCAGAAAAAGATTTTCAAAGAAATGGACCTAAGAAGCATACTGGTATATTTTTTGTTTTATCTTATTATATTATATTATATTATTATTTCTTAGAAGCTTATTTGTTTTCTAATGAGAATCAAAAAGGGGTGGATCTGGATGAAAGGGAGATATGAGTAAGAACTGGTGGGAGGAGAAGGAGGAGAAACTGTAACAGGATATAGATGAGAAAACTAGCCATTTTCCATCAAAGGTAAAAATTAAAAAACAAAAGTATTTAGCCATCATAAAAAAATACTTAACAAAAGCACATTTTAAGGAAAATACATAGGAAATGAGAAGTATTGATTAAGTATAACATTCACTTTGGAAGCAGTACATAGCTAAGGAGCAGATGGGGCCTCTACAGGAGAGAAATTGATGTTTTGATCAAGATTCTAGCTTTTGTTTTGTATGGCTGATCTAGGGTTGAGAAGAAAGCTTTCTCAGATCTGAATGTGTGGAGTCCAAAAACAGTGTCTTATGATTAAAGGTGAGAATAGTACCTCCACCCAATTGAAACTTCTCTCCACTTTTGTGTCAGCACAGACACAGCTCTCGACTTACCATGTTCCATGCCCCTTCCCAAGCCAACTCACACCCTCTCCAGCTTCCAAATTACTTGTATTGACAGCTTGATAGATGAAGAAATACATAGCATTTCTGGGGAGAAAATTAATTTTGAAAGTAATTAAAGATGACTAGCTTCTGGTGGAATACAAAAGAGGCTTGCTTTCTGCAGAATGCCATCCTCAGGGTTTGAAACTCCACTTCAAGGCCCAGAAAACTAAAGAAGTCTAATTCTAATTATTCCTCCAGCACATGCACATCCTTTTCAAAGTCTCTATTGACTGTGAGAGATTCTTATTATGTCAAACTCCTCTTCCTTCCTTTGGCACTGACGATTCTAATAGAGGAGAAAACAAAACAAAACAAAAAGGCTTTGTCCTTGAACTTCATAAACTCTTAGAAAACAAAACAACCTGTATCATCCTTAACATTAATAAGCAACAAAGGTGCAGTGGGAGTTCAGGTTGGGCTCACTCTGCAGGGTGAGTGAAAGTTGACTTCAAAGCATCTTTGTCTAACATCTTCCAGACTCCCGTGGGCTGGAGGATAACCTGTGACCACTGTTGCCACATTCAAAAGGGAAGCCCAGGTATATTCTTCAGGTGAAATGTTGTTCTGGGAGGGACACACAGAGGGAGTCTAGATAGAAGTCTCCTGGGCTAGCCTCCTGCACACATGTCACAGACCTCTCTAAACCCTGAGAGACTTACAGGCAGGATTATTCAAGCACATGGACTCCTTACAGCTCCTCCGCCCCCTGCTCTGCTAGCCCCTTAACCTCTCCTAGTTCCTCTGGCTGTACTATGCAATTATCTTGGAATTACTTTCTGCCAGAGAAGCAGACCCCTCCAAATACTTCAGGTGCTCACACATCCCAGGTCCATATTCAAGTTTTAACACTGCTGACCAGGAACCAGCACAGCTGGCACGGTCCCCTAGTCCATCTCCTCCAGCTTTAACCATACATAAAATTTGTATGGCGCAGCTGGTCACACCGCAGCCCTTCCTCAGAGCTAGCTTCCTCTCATGTTCAGTGCAGTCCTTCACCTAGAATTCCCTTCATGAGGCCCAGTGGAGATGGCCCATCCTGGCTCTATTTCTCTATAAACACATTTTATTTTGATGGGGTTCTTAAATGCAGTAAAGCGACTGTATCACATTTTGAATTGGGCGTTTTTCCTTCTTAATGTTGTAAAGACAGCCCTCCCCATCTTCTGGAGTCCATTCCCAGTACCTAGAACCCTAGGCTGGCCTTCTGTTGGCCTCCTTTACATTCAATCCCCACGGCTGCTGTCCTTTTGTACTGGCATTTCATGGCTTAGCAAAACTGAGACTTGAAGGAAACTTTGTTCTCTCTATCCTGCTTTAAAATATTCCCCCAATCTCCTGCTTTCTTGATACTTAGTTATGCTAATTAAAATTTTTTAAGCACTCTAAAGGCAATTCCTGTGATTGCATAAAGGACAAGGTGATCCCCTCTTGGCAGGTCAGTGGCCTATCGTTGACTGCACTCTGACCCTTAGGTCTGGTCAGGTCCATGCCTTAAGGTTCAGTGTACAAAGGCCCAGGCAAACTTGTAAGGTTAGAACTCACACTATGCCCTCTTTTCTCAGCTTCCCTGGTAACAGCAGCCACCTAGCCTCTCAGCAGGTGCCTTTCCAAGCAGGACTGCCCAGACCACAGGGTTTCAAAGACTATGGGTCCTTCAGAAATTAGAAGGCAAGTTAGAGAGCTAAAAACGGCAGACCTGCTTAGAAGGAGCAGCCACAGGTCTGTAAGTAGACCTGTTCAAGGCTAGGGGTATTGAGTTGAAATCCCTCAGATGTTAATAGCCAAAATGTTTACTCAATTTCCAGTGACTGTCATATTCTTTTAAAAGATGTACAGACTTAAAGATGTCCCTGCCTCCCTCCACAACCACAGCTTGTGGTCCCCTTCCTGGAACATGGTGGAGCTGTCTTTGATCCTAGCTAGTAGAATGAAACAAAAAGAAGGTTGCATATGGCTCTGCAATGGAGCCAAGGCCTTCTTGCTAGTTAGTTTTGAAGAGAAAAGCCCCTGTGGTAACAGCTTCCTGATGGTGAGGCCATGCAGACAGGAGCAACAAGGACCCCAGTCCTCAGCCAGCAAGAAATCCAGACTCCAATTGTGTACCTCAAGACTAAAACACTGCAAACACTCACAGGAGCTCAAAGGCACTTCCCCCTTCCTCAGGCAAGCCTTGGGAAAGTCCTTGGTCATAGAGAGACATCAACACAGAGCTGAAGATGTCACAGATTTGGAATGTTTAGATACCTGACAGAAAGCAAGGTGATGTTGTATGATTTTGGAGCACTGCACAAAGCATGTAGCATGGAGCTTAGCTTTAATGTTGGATAACAGTTCATCATGTAGCCAAAGACGTCTCTGGGGTTATAAATGCCTGCTAGAGATGCTCGGGGCCTCCTGCTCAGGGGGAATAGAGGTCAGATGAAATCATTCCCAAACAGTCCAAACAACATTGTGAAAGGTCTCCGGACTTCTTTGGGAGTGGCTGGAAACCTACTCAGCATATTGGACATTATGGAATAAAAACAGCCTGGTGGTTTAAGTATGGCCTGAGTCACAGCCCTGTGTTGCATGCCTAGCTCCTTCAGAGATGGGATCTCCATGAAAAAAAGTCACTACAGACACAATGAATCCAAAGCTTTCCACACTAAATGTTTGCCCAGTACTGTTTGCTGCGAATCGCTTACATTGTCTAAGTTTTTGCAGAATCTCCCTTAAGCCAGTTCTCAGTTGATAAATGGATTGTTTTTCTCCAATAGATGAAGAAGGATATAAGAGTGCTTTGAAAATGAATCACAGAACCCCCGGGCAGTTGTCAATAACCCCATCTGTGTTTCTCCTGCATTCTGCTACCTCTTTGAGTCTCTGAGCCCCAGCCCTGGCCCAGATCATCCTGGCATGAGGTTCTGGATGAGTCCAGCTCCCTCTTGGTCCATCCTTCGATGTTTTACTGCCTGGCTTTCATTTCAGCGTTGTCTGTCCATGGCCTCTTCCGTGGTGACACTGATGCACTAGGACCTCCCAGCCCAGCGTTGGTCTGGGCTAGTGCCCCTCCAGGTATTTAGCAATTCCAGGAAGGAGATGGATGGCGAGGACAGCGTTCACCCAGCCAGGCTGTTTCCTCCTCTCCCTGCGGTGTGAGCTGCACACCAATGAGGGCTGCAGGCGCATGGTTCAGCACTCCATTATTTCTCAGTGACGGTTCCACCTCCTGCTTGCTACACTCACTAAAAGGGATCCAAAATGTTGCTTTGTCATTTTTCAAACCGCAGCAGCTTTCCACTTATCATACAGGGGGTAATTCACTCCCACCATGTAGACCCTTTTGGAGCATTGTTGAAGGACTGGGAATCGAGGCTCAAGAGGGAACATTTAGTTTTCATTTAAAGTGACATGTGAGGAGCCAGCTGCCTTCCCTTCATGGTAAGTTAACACCATCCAACAAGGCATTGCAGTGATGGGGCTCACATGAGGACAAGCCTAAGATGCTCCCAGATGTCCACACTGAGAACACAGGCCTGTGTTGGGTCATATACACAGTAAGAGGAACCTCTTCAGCCAGATCCAAAACCCAGATATATATCTAGTTTTCATCATCTCCTACAGCCTCAGAAAGGGACTGTAGGACATAAGGAGTGGAGGCTGGCTGGTTTTGTCTAGACTGAAACTATGGATCTGAAATGATGGCCCTGGGACAGATGGCTGACAGAGGGAGGAAGAGCCACGTTTCTCTGCCTTCCTTTGTATCAAGGAATAGTCTAGAGACATGGGCTAAGTTGTCTCAAGTGTGACTGGCCATCTCATCCTGAGATTGCTCCTGGAAAAATCTGATTCTCCAGGTATGTCAGAATCCTTCTGCACCCATGGGGCTCATGCTGGGAGAACTTCCTATCACAGGACTCGGGCTCATATCCAAAGACTCTCTGATTCTTGCATCACATTGGATCTGTCCAACTTAACACTAATTTGTCTGACAAATGCCTGAGACAGTCAACTATAGGGGTTAAGTCTCAGCCCAGGTTAGTTGGCTCTGTTGCTTTGGGAGAATCATCTGTCTTTTCTGTCCTATCTATCTGTCTGTCTGTCCTGTCCAGTCTGTCTGTCTGTCTGTTCTATCTATCTATCTATCTATCTATCTATCTATCTATCTATTGATTGGTCTATCTATCATCTATCATTTTCTATTATCTATCAGTCTGTTTATCTGTCATTTTTTATCTATCTACTGGTCTGTTTACCTGTCTGTCATCTATTATCCATCTGTCTGTCTATCTATCTATCTATCATCTATTATATATCAGTCTATATATCTATTATATATCTGTTTATCTGTTTACCATATATCTGTCTATCCTCTATCATCTCTCTATATACACATACACACACATATACCCATATCTCTCTATCTATATCCTCTACCTATCCATTGCCTGCCTATCTACACATTATCTTCTAGCTATTTACTTATTTTTTCAGTTCTAGGGATGGAACCCAGGGCCTCAAACATGCTCAGCAAATGCTCTGCTGGTGACCTCTTCCACAGCCTGTTTGGGCATAAGACAGGTGACAAACTACGACATGAGTCTTGTTTTTTTTGTAGCAAAAGCATCCATTTCAGTGTCACCACTTTCCAACAGCACCACACTGGTACCAAGCCTTTCCATGTGGCCTTGGGGGAGGGGTACTGCAAGTTCAAACTAAGCACCTGGCAATGTCTGGCTAAAGCCAGAACCCCAGCCCAGACTCCAGGGTGACAAAGAGAATAACTAGAAAGTGCTGCCTAAGCCTTAAGAGGGAACATTTGGTTAGTGGACCTTGGTAAGAGGGGTTTGGTGAACCACAGAATAGCTCACATTCACTACCATTTATCCTATCCAGGATGACCCCCTTCTTTAGTGCCATATTATAAAAAATAGTTTGCACATTACAAAACAGTGAATTTTTAAAATTATCACGTCAAATCACTTTCTCTCACTTTCACTCTGTCAGCCGCTGTGACCGCTGGGTAAGTTTTCTAGCACTGGACATGCCTCCACTTGTAGCCTGCCATTTGCACTATAGCACTGGATCTATTCCATCTCCAGTTAGTAGGGTCCATGCATGTCTGATTTCATACTGCCAGTGTTTTTGGTTTGCAGTGATCTTTTGAAAAGGCCCTGGCCATCCTCACCACACCAATCCATAATCCAGTCCCCTCCTACCTGTTGTGTTATCTTGTGCCAACCTTCAGACCTTCGGTGCTCCTCCAGGACCTGTCCTTTGCTTCATTAGCTGTCACCTAGGCCCACACTTCCTGCCCTAGTCTCTTTACTTGGTTCTCACATATCTTGAAGCAAATCTCCAGGTTCTCCAGTCCGCCTCAGTCTCTCAGTTCAGCCCCACTTCTTTGCTGATCCAGGAGCACATGATTTCTGGCTACATGGCAGTTAGATTATAGCTTGAGTATGCTACAAAGGTCTCATGTATCAGAGGCTTGGCTCTCAGTCATGGTTGGCTGTGGGGCAAGTGGACCATACCACCAGACAGAAGAACTGGTAAGGTTGAGTGAGCCCAAATTCTGTGGAACTCAGAATTGAGTATGGTACACATGGGACCAGCTCCCTACCAAACTCTACCTGCTCTGGAACACTTACCCATGACACCCTACTGAGAGGGCTGTGACAATCAGCCACATAGGGAAAACATCTCAAGTCCTTCTCCATGCTAATAGAGCATCACTACTACCTCAAACTGAGCCAATGGGAAGCATCTACCCCTGGCTTCCACCCTACTTCTCAGTGTTTACAAAGTCCCTAAACATATGGATTAAGTGCATAAATTATTTCACCAAGAATTGTCTGAGAGTGACTGTTTTACTGAGCTGTAACACTTTGAGGAAGAATTTTCTCTCCTTAAGCATTCATTGCTAAACCTTAGACCTGCCTGGCAGGCTTGGTTCATGCCTGTCGCAGCCACTGCCACAGCCGCTGCCACTGCCACTGGCACTGCCATAGGCCTAGCTGCTACTATGGTAGTGGGTGAGACCTGGGACCCTGGCTATCTGCTCTGTGCAGGCTTCCCTTCTGAGAGCTGCAACACTTTGGCTCTTTCCTGCTGGACCAGCGACCCGTGGAATCCCCGGTTCCATGGATGACCACAATGGATCCTTTCAGAGTTGTTCACACTTCCAGAGGAATTAAAATAGTTTTGCTGGACTGAGTTCTCATGAGAGGTAAACAGAAGAAGCCTGGCCACTCCCTGGAATCTTTGGGTTTTGGTCCCATTTAGAGTCAAACCAAGGCTAGTGTCAAACCTTTTACATGTCAAGGTTGTCAGTTAAGTAAATCCTCTTTTATTTACGAAGTAACTCAGTCACAGATATTTCATTATAGTTATAAAAGTGGGAGCAATGCTAAGAGTTTCCAGATTTCTTTATTATTATCTACTTAGAAACTTTTCAGACTTTTAAAAAATGAACTTGCTCTCCTTGACATACCACTACAAACGATGGGTAACTTATGTGTTAAGTGTGTGTTTGTGCTATATATACAAAGAATAAAACCTTCAACCCTACAAAAGCCAGTGCTTGCCCATCCCTCGTCTCCATTAAGATGTATGGATTTAATTAAAGAAGATGGTCTAGAAAAGTATGAGCAGAACAAAGCTGAGAGGAGTCCCAGAGGGGAAGAAATCGGTGTCACAGGAGCATGAGTTTGCCAAAAGGTGATTGACATCTCACTGCTCAGAGGAGTGGCTATGTCTGGGGTCTGTGGATGGATGGCCACTATGGGAACTGAAGACCAGCAAGATGGGCCAATGAGCATAGGGAGACATCCTATAAGAGGGTCTCACCTCTCTATATTGTTCCTTTGAGTTCTCTCAGTGAGCTCTTTGGTAGGCAGTTGTGTCAGGTAACAATGGTCATCTTTCAGGATACAAGGCAGAATCCCACAGTATTCTCTTGGGGCACAGAGCTGGACAGATAATGGATGACATTTAGATGCCATGGGTGGTTGGCAGGATTGGCCAATGGGTGTGACATCTTGTTAACTTCCTGGCCTCTGCTGATTTCTATATCCTACCAGTATTATCTAGGCAGATCATGAAAGCTTCTCTCTGCTTTCACATCCTGTGGGGTTCTTCATCTCCTAGGAGAACCCTGGGCCTTCCTATTCACTCTCCTTGATGTTCCTTGAGCCCTGGCTCCCTTACTTCATCACAGCCTAGTGTGCAAGAAGTCACGGAGCTCTGCCTCCCCATCCTGATCTTGCTGCCAGGATCATACACTGCTCTTGGTGAACAGAGATCATTGCCCTACAGCGTGTGGTGCCATCCACACCCCCATTCACCTTTAGGTAGCAGCAGTGGCACCTGCTCAGACATAGACAGGTTCCCTGTGGTCTGTGCCCATGCAGGATGTAAGCTTCTAGGGCAGGAAGATGGCTTTTTCTCTGTTCACCTATGGAGGATGATGCTGGAGAAACTTAGAGGAGAGTGCTCTTCAGCACACCTAGAATAAAATGTTTCTTCAGGAACCTGGCCCTAGGATACACAACACCTCAACCAGGCAAAGTACTCTTCAGGGCTCACCAGTAAGGATGGCCTCTCCCCAGCCAGGTGAGTGCTAAGTGATAGATTAACTTCTGCTTTGTGGCAACTCCAATGGGTTGTGGTTTACTATCTGTGTTCACCTGCCTTCTGCTGTTAGACCACTGATGAGTAGGTTAGAAAGAACTCATTTCTCATAGTCTGGAGTCTGGAAGATTCATCATCAAGGGAACTTTCTTTTGTTCCTTCCCAGGGCAAAAGGAGAGAGAATAGAGGATGGAGGCTCAAATGCTATCATTCTTGTGGTAATGAACCCCCTGGTTAGATAAAGGCCTTAATCCTTTCCCAATAGCAGAGCGCTTGTGAACCACTCTGGTCAGCTATCACTGTCAGTTTGGCACAGCCTAGAGTTATATGAGAAGGGACTCTCCACTGTCCAGATTAGATTGGCTTGTGGACATGTCTATAGGGGTTGTTGTGATTGCTAACTGGTGTAGGAGAGCCTAGCCCACAGTGGACAGCACTATTCCCTGAGCAGGTGGGCCCAATCTATGTAAGTAAGCTCTCTCTCTATATGAGCCTTTGAACAAGCCAACAAGCAGGCATTTACCCAGGGTTTCTGCCTTAAGTTTCTGCATCGATTTCTTCCCTGACTCCCCTCAGCAATGGACTGTAACCTATAGGTTAAGTAAACCCTTCTGTGTCCTAAATTGTTTTTGGTCAGAGTGTTTTATCACAGCAACAGAGATCAAAATAAGGCATCAGCCTCTTACCAAATTCCACCTCTCCAGGCTGTCCCATTGGAGATGAAGCTTCCCATGTGTGAACTTCAGGAACAACAGCCTTGGCTCAATCACTCAAAACAGCTGCACTGCAATGCTCTCCTGGTGAGACGTGTCCTATAAACTGGTTAGAGTTGAGTGTGCTAAAATTGGGAGTCTCTGTAGGTAAGTAGAGAAAATTGTAGCTCGAAATGTTTTTACTTTTTCACTTTAAAGGCAGTAAACTGTTCAGAAAGTGTTCTCAGGGTAACTAGCCAATTACATCCCTGTGTCCAGCAGGTCTTGAGGCTGGGACTACCCTTACCTACCGTGGGAAGACATGCAAGGTCACTAATAGGGCAGAGGCTTCTTAGTGAGCTTAGAGAGTAAAGCTCTTATGATTTCTCTCACAGACATCTACAGCAGCTACTATCTCTCCCATGGGCATGAACTAAAAACCTGAGTTTAGATCTCTGGCTTATACTTTTTCAAGATATTGCATCAGGAGCAGAGACATATAGTGCTCACTACAGGGGACCAAGCCCCAGAGGAGGAGGTTGATTTCACTGAAGACTATTCCAGCCTGCTCATCTCCCCCTACTTTGCCAGTCCTGGGCATGAACTAACTGCAGACCAGGGTGAAGACAGAAGCTAAAGTTTCTTCACTGTAGTCTCCAGAGAGATGTACCTAGCAAGTCAAATAGACACCCAGCTTTGAGGGTGAGGAGCAGAACAAGATGAGAAGATCCTCCCCAAAGCAGAGAGCTGGTCAGTCTCTGAAGGAGAGGAAGCTTGAGGCTTTACATGAAACATGTGTTCACTCTACAACACATGAGACCCATGAGCTGAGTCAAGAGTTGAGCCTGGGGGTCTTAAGGCCTCTTGAGCCAAGAGATAAGCAGTAGAGAGATAACCAAGAGCTGTAGGCCAGGGCCAATGGCAGAGCCCAAAGCAGCAGGAGACACAAGGGAAACAGTAGCTCTCTGGAGGCAGACACTCACCAGAAGTGCTACCTTCCTTTCATGTGTGGTCCTCATACTCCCTGGGTGCAGTCATTTAAGTGATTTAAATCCTAGTGGAAAATAGATCTGAATCAATTTCATTAAAAGAGAAATATGCACTTTGAGGCCCATTGAGAGCATAGGCAATAAAATCATGGGGCCATTAAATGAAGGCTATCAAGAGTGTGACAAGGACATCTAAGTAGGCAGAGACAGTGTCCCGAAGTCCTGACCACCTTGATATTCTTAGATATCTGAGTATCAGGCAAGATGGAGGAACCAGTCCTTCTTGCTGCTGATGCTTGGAGATGTTTCCTGTTTACCTTCTCCCAATATCTCTTACTACTACAATCAGTGCTTCCCCTGGACCCTTGCTACCAGGCCAATCCATAGTCCTCTTCCAAGGACAAAATGTCACAGAGCTCTTGGAACTGTTAGGCAGCATCCTGGAGTCCTACTAACAGAGAGAACTGTTCTTCTGTCTTGGGTTGCTGTCAAGAATGCTTACATGCATGTGGCTAAGCCATTCACAGTCCTCCAAGCCTGACTCCTGCAGTATATGTACAAGCACACACATGGACTCATTGTTACACAAATTCTCTCCAAACTTGCCAGGCAGGAAATGCCATCTGGACTCCTGACTCCAGGGAGGCCAGGAGAACTCACGGTATAGGAACTCACGGTTTGAACTCAGATGAGTTGATGCTGGCCGGGGTCTTCTTCTATGAGCCATACCATGCCTGGACCTTTGATTTTCTTTAATGTTTGTTCTAGTTTGTCTTGTCTGACATGACAGTAGTGAAGTAGCACAAACATTTATATAATCGCTTAAATAAATACAGATGAGTGGGGCCTTGAGGCTTAAGTATAACTGAAAATTGCCTTTGTTCTGAAGAAAACTGCCCTTTAGGGTCACACTGGAGAGCCTCTGGGGCCATTGCCTTCAATGTGAGAATTTAGATATCTTTGTGTTCTTTGAGTCACTCTGAACTGCTCTGTCTAGGTCTCTGTCTTCAAGCCTATGGCTCATACAGTGAGTGACCACTTGGGTCATTTGGGCAGCCCCAGAAAAGGTGAACCCAGAACAAATGTTGGGGGAAAAGGTGGCACAAGGAATGGAAGCATGCAGCCCTCACCCCCATGGCTTTCTCATAGTTCAGATCCATTGAACCCAGCTAAAATGCAAGTACAGAGAGGTGGCCCTTGGGATATGTTGGGTCAGGCCCTAATCAGAAAAGGTTACATTTCCATATACCAGGTGAGCATGGGGCAAGGTGATTGCCTTTGCCCCTTAAACTCTGATTTCCCCCTGGTACCTATACATCTATCTGAAAATGATGACAGGTCAAGATTGATATCTATCTATCTATCTGTCTATCTGTCTGTCTATCTGTCTATCTGTCTATCTATCATCTATATATCTATGTTTAGGCAGTGAGATGTTTCATGAGGTAAAGGTGCTTGCTGCCCAAGCCTGATGATCTGAATTTAATTCTCCTAGCCAGCATAAATATGGAAGGAGGGAAACAAACCCACATTCCCCTCTAATCTCCATGTGCACACTGTAGCACACGTGTGCCTGTACTCATATACTCACACACATGTACACACAGCATGCACATACACAATAATAGTAACTTAAACATTTATATTTTTCAACAGATAAAAGCTTACATCGTTGTCAATGTCTGCTCTGCTCCTCTCTTCCCTTGCAATTTATGGGGCTTCTACTTCTACCCTGAATAGATATCACAACCCAGATAGAGCCAAGAGCCACCACAAGGGGCAGGAGAGAGATTAGGTGTGAGGAAACAGAAGCAGAAGCCTCGGGAGCCTGTCCCTGACACTGATGGTCAAGGACAATTTCTTTTGTGCTCATTTATCTTCATCTGCAAAGCCACAATCACAGTCATCTGAGCCCTGACCTCATCAGGTGACAACTGCTCTAAGGCAGTGAGTGATTTCTCTTCCAAGGTCCCCCAGGATACGATCACCAACTTCTCTCACACTGTCAAGTCTGCAGGCAGAGAATGTGCCTGACTTCACAGAAAGCACCTTCCTTGTCTGTGGCAGGCACCTCATAGGAAGAGTCTTCCTCCCTTTGCACAGCAACCTTATAAGGGCAAACCTGATGAGCCAACTCTACAAACAGCTAGATCTGTGGAATGACTGGCCCATGCCAGATCCTTTTCTAGGGTGTGATTCAGTGGCTTCACCTGGGCACATCTCCACACCCAGCCCAAGGCCATGGCTCCTCAGAGATGAAGGCTCCTCAGGAATGTCTCATGGCTGCCACCACAGAGGCACCCTGGCCCCAACAGGCCCAGAAAGAAGATGTGTGCTGTCTAGTGGGCCCTGTTTCTGTAACTTTGTGGAGGCTTTGTGTAAAGACTGAGCACTCAAAGAGAAGTGACCAAATCTGTTAAAAGATGTCAAGAGGTCACTGGGGAGGCTGAACTGGACAGTAAGAGCTTCGTGTGTGCAAAGGGGAAGCCAGGAGACATGCTCTAACGTCCGAAGAATCATCTGGTTCTATTGGAGAGAGGAAGCCAGTCACATGATCCCACTGAAGGAGGAAGGCACTCAGTCTCATTGAGGGTAGGAGGTCAGGTGATCTCACTAAACACTGGATAGCCTCACTCTCTTTCCTGGGAGTACATGTTCCATGTTTATAGCTGGTGAGTGTGAGTACAGGACATAGGATGAGCGACGACCGAGAGGGCTGGCTTTGATGGTCCAGCAGAGGTGGATGAGTAGGAGCAGAGGTAAGAGCTCCAGTAAGGCAGGCTGGGGAAGGTTTCCCATATTACCAGGTGTTTCATGTGCTCAGAGGTGTGGGGAAGCTGGGGAGAATTCAAGTTGTTAAGTGCCTCTTTGCCTCTCTAGTACACCAAGCTCTGAGGGAGGCTATCAGGACAGCAGTTCTAAAGATTCTGTCACTGAACAACAAGTGTCACTCTCTGAGGAGGGGCACAGGCAGGTGGTAGCACTGATCATACTTGGCCCCAGACCCCTGCCCTTTGCAACCTCCAGAGAGACATGTAGTCCAGAGGGTGGGTGGAACTCATTCCAGAGGCCTGATCATATCCTCTCCTCAAAAAGAGGCCGCACTCAACGGGGTCGGTATTTCTGCAAAGGAACTCAGAGACAGAATGGGCAGGCAAAAATGGGAGGCTCCCTTCAGGGGGGAGCTTTGGGGGAGCTCCTATTGCTACAATGATGCTTATGTTTAAAGGTTTATCTTGTTGCCACACAATATTTTTTAAAACACAGAGGCGCAAAACAACATCAAATGAAAAGCCAAGGAACCCATTTGGCAGCTTCAGCAAAAAAAACCCCACTCTGCAGCATTGCTTTCCAATCTTCTTTTCTCCTTAGAAGATATTGCTGTTACTCTTGGTAACTACCCCAATTGTTCTCCAAAGCCTAA